>JACEVL010000614.1:110000-155000 GCA_020284085.1 Aporrectodea caliginosa | reverse complement strand
ACCCTCGACGCAGAATCTTATGGAAGTTATGGCTCCATGTCTTTCTGTCTTTTCCACACACACACACACACACACGCACTCTCTCCCTCTTTCTCTCTTTGAATTTATATTGTTTCAACATCTGCAGACTTAACTCTTGATTTTCAATCAATATAGTTGTTATCATTACATATTGCCCACATTTTCAATACCCTATGCTTCACTTTCTCTCTCTCTCTCTCTCTTCTCTCTCTCTCTCACTCTCTCTCCCTCTGCCACTCCCTCTTCATTACACATTGCCTATCACCTATTTGTACATAACTAATAGTTCAACATAAAACGTCTGTTATTCGGCTATTCATTGTTTTGTTTTTCTTTCATAGCCGGTGATTGTTTGGTTTTCTTTTATAGCCGGTACTGTACTCGAGTGTTTTGGATGATTGCTTAAAAGCTGCAGTGGTGATAGCCAACAGCCCTACTTATCTTACTTATGTACGCATAATGCCTATGTGCAGTGATATGCAGTCAGTTCACTTAGAACTTTTAAACGCGAAAAATCACATAGATAGTGCACGGATAGGCTACTCAAACGCTACATGCATTGAAACCAACGGACCAACTTAATCACGCAATTCCTGCTCTGAATTTATAAATATAAACAATGCAGTGAACTCTTATTATTTTCTCGTCAGTGTTTGCAGACGGTTCTTGGTACAGCAAAATCGTAGCTATCGTCTAAACTGTATCTGTTTGCATTTCTTCAAAGCCAAACCCGCTGATAGAAAACCAGTTTATTCAGACAATCAGCGCAAACTTTGTGCGAGGTTCGAATCGAAGACCATTATGTGGCAGGCTGTAATAAATGATTTTAGGAAGAATGTGTGGATTGTGGAACTGCGAATGAGGAAATTCATAAGTAACAGTTGATGACATTGCGCTATTCTTCTTGGATTGAAATAATCTGAGAGAGTGTAGCTACACAAGCTAGCTCGGCCTCGGAACACATCAGAAGTTGCCTTGTTTCTGTTTTGTTCCAACAAGTAGGCCCTAGTGCTTTCTGCAGCCAGTGAGCTTATCTGATAGTCACTTGTTATCAAACGACGGCTCGGGCACAAAGTGCTTTCTCATGCACTGGACCATCCTTCCGAGACAATCTTCCGCTAGAAAAATTCTGACTCTATACAGACAAAAACAGTTCAAGGCAGATTCTCTGTTTTTTTCGGCTTAGACATATAGCCTACTTTACGTCGTCCTTCATAGAACTGTTAATTAGCCTATAGCCATGTTTCAGCGCCTTTGAGAAGTTCTCACAAAGGGCTATATGGACATCTTCTAATTTATTTTTCAAAAAGGGATCTATGAACTTACGAGAAAACACAGCGAATGAAACAAAAAGCAAATTAAAACCGCACATGCCGCTCTTTATAAGCCATTGGAATTTTAACTTGTTGTAAACAGGTAATTGAACTTGCTATACAGTATACATGCTATTATGCTATATATACAACTAGCTAAAGGCGTCATGTCAATTTATAAATGCTGATTTAAGGCAATCAACTTTATGGTATTGGGCCTAATTATGTCCAAGATAGATTATATATAGCATCATTTGAGGAAAAGTGAACCTACAAGTAAGAATAAAATTTACAAACGCACTACTTTCAACAGAAATATTCCCAACAGGAATAGGCCTACAAAATTTAATCTGTCCAGTCCTTTAATTAAAATAAGCCTGTCCACACTTTTCCATCTCTTGAAAAGAAACATTTTTCCAGCATAATTATATTCAGTTCATTCACTTATGGTTGACGAAGTTAGAGCAGAAAAGGCTTGCGTCAGTAGAAGCAGAGTGACTCTGTCGTAAAATTGAGACAAAGAATATCATCTACACTCAAATACTTAAAGCAGTCAACCCAGTTAATGGGGTGTGCACCAGTAACATAGGATCAGTTGACTCAGATCAAATTTTACTAAATCGTATGCATTGATATTTAACAGGGTTTTAAAAACTCAAAGTGCTTTGCAAAGATTTCAACAGGACTTGAAGAGCAAGACAGTGCTAAGAGGGAGAGTACAGCTATGTCGTCCGCATACAGGAATCAAGGTTGGACATAATTATTTTGTGGCAGCCCATATCAGTAGCAATAGATTAGCAACGAATATATATGCATGAGAAGGTTGAACAGAGCACGAGACAGAGCATAGGCCTACTGCCCAGTCTGACAGCGCTGCCAATGTGGAACTGGGAAGATAAGCTACCATTCCATCTAATCGCTACAAATGCTTACCATATCAGTAACAGATAATGTCAACAATTGCTGTCGGAATGCAACAGTATTAAGTTACTTCTTAATTGTTCACACTTTCAAATGCTTTCGTGAGACCAAGTGTCGAAATTTACAAACAGCTAGCTCTAATGTTGAAATAATTGTTGGTCGACTTCATAGCAAAATGACATTCCCATTCCAAAACCAAACTCCCAGTCTTCAACCAGCAATTAGTATTTGCATATATTATTTAGCAGAGATTCAAAAGGCTTTGAGATCACTGGATTTGGAGTTGTAGGTATGTAGTCCAAAATATGGACATTAAAATTTCCAGTACATGCATTATCTTCGGCAATAGGACTAATAGTTACAGCGCCAACATTCTGAGGTACAAATTCAAGTGAAAATAGCACCTAAGTAGTGATTTAAAGTCAAAATGAGACTAAGATTGGCATTTAGACCAGGTGCTCTGCGTTTAGGTCGTCCAGGCCACTAGCCTTTCCCGTATGCAAGGTTTTTTTTTACAACTGTCTATTGTCTGCACGGAATTAGTGACAACAAAGTGACGACAAAGTAGAGACACAACTTCTTCGCCGTTATAATTTCTTCTACAGTTCAACAGTTTTGACACTTTAACGACGAGCTGTAGGCCTATTGGTTTCCCAGTCGCTTTTAATACTTTCCTCGTTAAAGTGCTAAGTGAAGCCATTATATCCCTTCTCGACAACTTTTCGAATTTACAACTCACAATAAGGCTAATCGCAGATGACAAATTCATTCATTCATTCATTCATTCAGAGGACTTATATAAAGATAACCTACTCAGAGGCGCTCCCAGCCCAAATGAGTGTGATTCGTCGCCATTTTAAAGCATGCTCACCGAAGGAATGTCAATGCTTCATAAAGCAACAGATACTTTTACGAGTCGTGAAGTTGAGAGTGTAAGGCAACTATGATGAACGAAATCCTTGAGGGTTTAAATGCCGTTTAGGATACAATATCAAAGAGGTTACAAGAACAATGTATAAACAACATTCGATAAACATCTGTAGGTGAAAGGCTGAAGTGAACGATGATAAGTCCTCTAGAATAGATGGTGATCGACTGAGGTTTAAGAATGCACTATAAATGGAGACATAGAGCAATGACTAAAAGACATAGAGCAATGACTAAAAACGGCTAAGTGAACGCTTCGTCAGATCAGGTAAACACAGGTGTTGTTTAGGGGCCTACCGGTGTTGTTTATAGGTGAAGCCGTTAAATCTGCAACACTGATAAACAACACCTGTTAATAATAATAATAATAATAATAACGACAATTTATATGCGCCGTAACGCGGCCATACCGCTACAAGGGCGCCTCACATACAACTAATCAGCGGGATAAGCTGTTGCTAGAGTTACTCGTGTTAACACCTTTCTCTGCCATTGTTTTACGTTTTCTTTCTTCTAGATCATTTCTCTCGACGTCGTGGCCTCCGCTTAGGATGTAAGAATATTCACAGTTCGTTCTAAGACTTATTCCGCTGATCTGCACCAATTTACGTTTGTCGGATCATTAGGTGAGCTGACATTAACAAATGAACAAATAGCCCTGCTTTAACTCTCGGTAATTTTTAAAGGTGCGCTGTATATCTCCAGCCAGATCCGATGATCTGAGCCCAATTTGCGGACGTCTACTACGCTCATTCTTTCGTACACCATCGGGCCCACAGACACGTGTGCACGCGCTCGACCTTGAAATTTCATTTTTGTTCCCTGAAAACCTAATAGCTTTCTTTTTCCTAACGGTTTACTACTTCTTGTGAGGGCCGAGTCAGACCGTTAAAGTTAACTCGTGGCACGACGTATGTGCATGATGGAGCTGAGGCCTTGCGTCTTGAGACGTGGCACCGCAAGCAGACTCCTAGCGCCTCCAGAACCTCATCGTCCGAGGCGATGCCTAGGACTGTCAATTGATTTATGACGCCCATCGAAACGACCCCAGTAAATCAGACACGTGTGACCTTCACGTTGCTCACGTGAACGTCGAAAATAGGGACGAAAATGGGGCGCGTTCCTGGCGCCCTGGACCATCAGCACATATAGAAAGATGAATGGAACGATGTGCAGATGGACGGGACCTTGGTGCAGAGAAATCGTCTCATTCACGTTAGTTTCGCATCCATCTGTCTCCGTCTCTACTCCTCCTCGGATATCCAGGTGACTGTGCCTAAAATGCCGTAAAAAAATATCTCATAGCCCAAAAGTAGCACAAGCCTATGCAGCGCTGGGGTCCCCCAGGACCCCAGTTGGTCGCATGAGGGTTAAAGTTATTTCTTGGCACGAGGTGCGTGCATGGAGCTGAGGCCTTGCGTCTTGAGACGTGGCACCGCAAGCAGACTCCTCCTAGCTCGAGAACCTCATCGTCCGAGGCGATGCCTAGGACTGTCAATTGATTTATGACGACCATCGAAACGACCCCAGTAAATCAGACACGTATTACCTTCACGTTGTTCACGTGTACGTCGAAAATAGGGACGAAAATGGGGCGCCGCCGCTGACTGCGTTCCTGGCGCCCTGGACCATCAGCACATATAGAAAGATGAATGGAACGATGTGCAGATGGACGGGACCTTGGTGCAGAGAAATCGTCTCATTCACGTTAGTTTCATATCTGTCTCCGTCTCTACTCCTCCTCGGATACCTAGCTTTGCCTCTGCCTCTGCCTCTGCCTCTGCCTCTGCCTCTGGTAGCTTCTGCTGTCGGCGCTCTTTGAAACTACTGCTGCCGCCAACTGTTCACTCACGACCTAGCCGCAAGGTTTTTGTGCTGTGGCTGCTTTAGCCGAACATCCAGCACAACTTTCCTTAACTGCTTGGCTGGCCTGGCTGGGTGGCTGATTGGCTGATCGGCTGACTTGTTGTTTGGCTGGCTGGCTGATTGATTGGCTGGCTGATTGGCTGGCTGATTGGCTGGTCGGCTGATTGGCTGGTTGATTGACTGACTGATTGGCTGGCTGTTTGGCTGATTGGCTAATTGGCTGGTTGATTGACTGGCTGACTGGCTGATTGGCTGGCTGGCTGATTGGCTGGTCGGATGATTGGCTGGTTGATTGACTGACTGTCCGATTGGCTAACTGGCTACTGTGGCGTGCCAATGGTTTCTACATAAAAGACTTCCATTATGAGTTTTACACCTATACCACGTGTCCATCTTGTTCTTCTTAGAAGATTATCCTGCTGCACGTAGCTAACCGCTCACCTGTTTCTGATTACTCCAAGTATCGACAGGTAAGGCGAAGCGAACTACCAGTTAAGAGCCACCGGAAACTACACAGTGAGTTATCGGATCTTTCGACTGAGGTAGAGGTAATAACATCCAGGAACCGGGATCGCCTGGAATTGCTGATGGAAAGCGAAGATGAATGGCCGTTGCCTCCTCGTACTTCGTCCTTTTCCATTTCCATAAATAATGTATAATTATGCATAACATCGGGATTCGAAATCTGAGCCTAGCAGTAATGAGCCGCAGCTCTACAATTCCACCACTGCTGATGCTAGGCATATATATGGCAGCGGTTTTCAAACTTTTGTTATTATACTATCAAGTAAAAAATAGAATGTTGGCGTACAACCAGCAAAGGTCAGATGACAAAACAACAGGCGAATCGTAATCGTAATCGTAAACTCGATATTTCTACAGCGCCCACAAAAGCGAAGTCGCGGGAACCAGCTTATTCACAGGCGCTTAACCAAAACAGAATCGATAGGCAGGGGGTCAAAATCCAGAGAGTCAGGCAGGCAGACAGTCAGACGGCTAAGGTGGATGATGCTTAGAGTTGAAATGGCGAGGAAGGTGAGGGGAAGAGAAGGAATCGGGATAGGATTTGTGAAAAAGCAGTGTTTTCAGTTTTGAGTGGAAGACCTGTGGAGAGATAGCAAGAGGTGAGGTTTTGGTGAGTTCATAGGATGGATCGGATATTTGTCGTAGCACAGGCGGGAGTTTGTTCCAAAGAGGCGGGACAGCTATGGCTATGGAACGATTTGCAAATTTAAGCGATGAGGTGACGGAAGGGCGGAGCAGTGTGAGGGTGGAAGATGAACGGGTCGAACGAAGAGGTTGGACCGAGAACAACTGACGGAGATACGAGGGCTGAGAGGATTGAAGCGTATTGTAGGTGAGAGATAGGACTTTATATTCTATTCGTTCAGGAATTTTGAGCCAGTGGAGTGATTTCAAGACAGGTGTGATGTGGTGGTGTTTGGGGGTTTTGGTGACAGCACGGGCGAGGGCATTCTGAATGGCTTGGAGGCGATTAATTTGAGTGGTATCTATGTTGAGAAAGAGAGCATTGCAGTAATCTAATTTAGCGTGAACTATTGATGTGGCGATTGTTGATGAGGTTTTGAAGTCAAGCATAGGGCGAATTCTACGCAGGTCACGGATGTGCATGAAGCAAGAACGGGAAAGATGGGTGATGTGATCGGAAAAGCTAAGATTCTGGTCAAAAGTCACACCTAGGTTGCGGACAGGAGAATTTGCTATGAATGTGTGAGTGGATACAGAGTCAAGGCTGAGGGAAATAGAGGGATCTGGAATTTTCTTGAGTTGCTCACGGAGGCCTATAAGAATGAATTCAGTTTTAGAGGGGTTGAGGCACAACATGTTTGAAGTCATCCAGGAGGAGATTTGTTTTACCACAACAAGAAGATGGTCTATGGAGTCTGCGAAGCTGCTGGGAGAGAATGAAATGAATAATTGGGTGTCGTCAGCGAACGCAAAGTCCCCATCCAATTAGTTATTAGGCGGAACATCGTAAGTTCTATTGCAGGGTCCGGGGCACAAATAAAGAAATTTTCAAGAAAAAGAGGCACGTGTTGGACGTAGAATTGCTAATCAATGAAAGATGGGCATAAACTCATAGAAAATGTAAATATTTTTTCAATTTTTCGCGTATACCACTTAGCGACACCTGGCGTACCAATAGTGGTACGTTTACCACCGTTTGAAAACCGCTGATATAATATGAGCAATATGAGAAGTTTAAAAATTCTAATACAGTACAGATTTATATTAGTTAGTGAGTTATATAGACAGAGTATGATAACTTTTAAATACCTCACCAACGCTCTGTATAGGCTAGCTAAAAATAGTTTTACGGTCATCTAGACCCAGTATTTTGCTTTCATTAACTTTTCCAATTAGTGTAATAACTGATTCGTTAGTTTAATAACGTAATTGCAAAATACATGAATTACCTCTAAAGATGGATCCATGTTCCATATGGCGAGTTACACAAACTTCAACCATGCAAAAAAGAAACTATTCAAGCGTTGATATTAAAGCACTTGTTTTTTTACACAGCTATAATCTCAGGTATATATAATATGTGAACAAGTGATGGCTGTGTTCGTCCAATACAGATGAGATTATGAGATACCAATTATTGATTCAGCTAACTGTCCGATCCTTAATTATTTATGAGAGATTCTCATGCCATAAGAGTTTGTTCTTAACGAGAAGCTATATACATTCACTAATACAATAAAATAAAAAATGATAGAATACACATATTTCAGCACAATACCATGGGCTGCCATACAAATGACACGTAAATATACGCCTAGAATATGTCCACAGTGTGTTTTCTGTTGACATGAAAACCCTTCAAAGGCGAGAACAGAAGCATACATTGTAAAATGATCGAACATTCTCCTCTAGGATTTTGTGTCGACGCCATTCAAGCCGTTTCTAACCGTCCAGGTGTCCGCTTAACTGAAATCGACGTAATCATTTACTACACCATCTCGTGATTTTTTACGGAATTCCTGTCATTGCTTGAAAAAAGATTTCCCTCCAAACCGCTGTTTTTCCAGAGTGGTCTGTCTCAGCTAACGAGCTGTCTTTTTCTTCGGCAAAGAGCGCCGTTTCTTCGACTGATACGTATTCAGTTATCGTCCAATAGAACACAGACGACCAGACTAAATCTGAAGAGGGTAATAAGCATTGGCATTCTGATGGCTACGGCAGCTGAGTAGTCAAACGCAACGTGTGAAGCAGAAGAAGAACTAAATCCGAAGCGTCGACAATGAGTGCCAGGGAAGACACGGCGGGAGTGAAAAAGACTGACGTGCCACAGAAAAATAGGATGCCATGCTCCACCGCGCAATAATGAGAGTTCGTATATAAATATATATAGACATACATACATACATGCATATACGTATATATTACGCATCCATAATTATATATATATATATAATAGACATACATACATGCATGTACGTATTATATTACGCATCCAGACAGGCGGAGTGTGGTCGTGCCGGATCGAGGGTTGCTATCATGAAGGCACGTTAAGGGTCTTAGTCGATGGGTTCAGGGAGGGATGAACGGCAAGTGGCTGATTTTTTCTGCATAGATGAGCAGCTATAGCAGTGATCGATTATCGAATTCACTGAGATTGTGTGAGAGAGGGCGAGAAGGAGATGGGGAAAGGAGGAATAGGAGGAGGAGGAGGAGGAGGAGGGAAAGGAAAGAAAAGAGGAGGAAGGAAGTAGAAGAGGAGGAGAACGAAGGAGGAGGAGGAGGAAAAGGAGAAGTAAGAAAAGGAAAGGAAGAGAAGGAGGAGATAAAATGGGAATAGGAGGAGGAGGAGATAAAATGGGAGGAGGAAGGGAAAAAGAGGAGGAGTAAGAAGAAGATGAGAAAAGGAAGAGAAGGAGGAGATAAAATGAGGAATAGAGGATAGAATGAGGAGGAAAAGGAAGAGGAGGAAAGGAGAAAAGGGAGCAAAAGGGAGAGGAGGAAAAAAAGGAAGATATGGAAGAAAAAGGAGGAAGAGATGAAGAAAAGGAGGAAGAGGAGGACGAGAAGGAGGAGGAAGAGGAGCAGGAGGAGAATGAGTAGGCGTGAGGTGTGGAGGAAGGTAGCGAATGTGACTGATCTATCATTGAAAATCACTCTTAGTCGACCATCGGACATGGAGAGGCTTTTATCTCAAGCGGCCCAGAGAGTGTTTATGTCCCTCTCGATATTCCATAAACATTCTCACAGACAACGATGCCCCATTGCAGCTACGGTCGTCTCCTCATATCGTTATTCTCTGCAACATCCTTCTCCTCTTACTCACCTTCTTCCTCCTCTTCCTACTCCTCCGAACAACTCATCTTCCCGCTGTTTGTTTAGACCAGACACAGTAACCTCTTCGATTCTCATGACGTGATTTCGGTGCTTCGTAAGACTTAACGAGCTTAGACCTATAATCTTCAGGAATTGTTTAATCTATGCTGTCACAGGTTCTCTGAGTCATGTGGAATTGTGGATACACATGAAAGAACATAGTCGTTTCAAGACGTTCATTTTCATTGAGACGGATCGATGGGAAGTCGATGATCACGAGTGCTGGGCGCTGAGATATTGCACAGTAAATGGCTCAGCAGTTACTGCCAGACTTTGGTAGATATTTCATTTAGACCTATAGTCCCTGATATGACTCAGAGGTCGTCGTGACTCCATGCAAGTGACGTCCGTTCTGCCAAAAGGTTTCTTCGGACTAAATAGTCTGGGACTCTGGGGGCGGATGATGAGAGCGGCAATAAACATACAACCTGATTTGGAGGTGCAATGAATGATGTGGTAAGATTTCATGTATTCAGACGTTCAGAGGAAAATTTTCCAGATGCGATGTGAACAGACCACAAGATGACTGTTACAATAATCAAGACGGCTCATTACGAACGCCATAAACGAACGCCTTGGCAACAGCACTTAGTGCTTCGATGACGTTTACGATCGATGCAGCGTGCAGTGAGTTTTATGATGTGTGGCGCAGATGTTAGTTCACGATCAAGAAACGTAACTTCATCCGACGACTCTATGCTCGAACCATCAAGTACAGACATACTTAGACGGAAGTTGATGGTTAAAACTGATGCTGTCTGCAGGTGATATAGCGCACAGAACCTGGTTTTGCCTGTATTCAGTTTCCAACGGTTTGATATCATCCAGCTGCTCATCTGTAGCCGCGAAATAAGGCGGTAGAAAAGCAGAATGTTGCAAGAGTATGTAGACAGCAGCTGCGTCTTAACAGCTTTTACAAATCCATGTACAAATGGACGTAGTCATGGCAGACAGCGAACTCAATTGCATCGTCAGCTGAATCGAGTATACCCCCAAGACGCTTTCTCATGGGTGACGGGCAGACAAGGTTACCTGTTGCCACTGAAGAAAATGGTCTATATAAGTGAAGCCTCGAAGACAGAATCTGAACCAGAAGTCCCAGCACAGCGGTTACCAAGCGCTGCCGATTAAACTGTCATTCGAGTGAGATGCTCTTGTCGACAGTCTCGCATGATAGCTAAAGCCTCAGAAGTCGAGCAGTGTAACTTCAATTTAGATTATTACTTAGGTAATAATCTAAAGTCGGTAATTAAAGACATATTGTTTGTTTTCTCTAACTTTTATTACGTGAATACTCCATAAACAGAAGCAGACATTCAATAAAAGAAGCATTTCTATAATTGTAGACAAGTTAAAAGTTCAAGTGTTACCGTAGGTCGCGTGCTTGCGATTATCTTTAACGTCTAATTCTAACGTAAAAATCATATTAGCCCAGACATCACTTTATAGGTTCTATTAATCACATAATCGATTGCAATACGTTCAACACTAACAATTCTCAACACTATGCTGTTGCTTTGCGAATGAAGCTAATGGTCATTGCTTGCAGAGGTTTTACTTAGGCCTACAATCGAAATAACGTGTGCATGCTGCTTTGAAGTTCCAAAGCTAAGTGAATGGACCAATTAAAATTAATTATCCTGTGATAAATCGTTTGATTGTTATTGTTGCACAGTAAAATTTCACACAATTGCCCTACATTTTTCGGTTTTGGACTTGAAACTCGCCATTTACTTTTTCATAAGTTGGCGATATTTGTTGAATTTTGCAGCAATTTGATATTTCAAATAATTACAGTCACCCTAACAACCTAGTATGTAGCTTGTTGTTGACACTTTGGAAGTAGGCCCTAAGTTATTCCCATGTTTAATATTTATAGTCTAAGTTCTTCCTGTAGCTTCATTAAGATAAACGGATTAACAAGAGGAAAGCAAAGGCATAAATCCCTAACTCCAACACTTTTGATTCAAACGTTTTGACGCATCTATAGCAGTCTGACTAATCTGAACTAAAAAAACAAAGTTACTCTTTGAATTGCAAAAAGAATTGGAGAAAACGGAGATTAAAAGACGAATCCCTAGTAAGCCATTGATTTTCAACCCATGCATCATAAATTTTGCACAACATTCGTTCATTATCCGGCAAAAGAAACTGGAATGAGTTCTGGACTGAGACATATTTTGTCATTATAGCCCAGTTAGAACAGTGAAACTTTCGTGGCCCTGAAACTTTGCGGGGCGGTGGAGGCAGTGCCGCAGTGATCGCTGACCATTATCTGGAACTCAACATCCCCAGATAGCAGACGTTGAACCGTTGCACCATGCAACCTACCGCCTCAACTACAGTTTTGGTGGCCCACCTAAGGGCATATACATGTGTGGGTGGGTATTTGTGTGTGTGTGTGTGTGTGTGTGTGTGTGTGTGTGTGTGTGTGTGTGTGTGTGTGTGTGTGTGTGTGTGTGGGTGTGGGTGTATGTGGGTGTGGGTGTAAGAGAGTGTGTGTGTGCACACGCACAGACATAGTATTCATCTATGTTTAAAAAATCGTCTATATATAGTACAGTAATACCTATACAAATGCTTTTCACTTCGACCGTAGCAGCTTCATGTGTCTGCGTGTTTGCGTATTGCTATATGCAACAGGCCCTCCTCCCTTTTCCTTCCCTGCTTTTCCATCCTCCCCACCTCTCCTCCTGCCCTCCCTCCCTCCTTCTCTTCATCCTGAAACTTCTGCGTGCGGCGGTTATGAATATAATCGGTCGATGATGTCATGATGAATGACTAAAGCCACAGAACAGAAGCCGAAGCCAAAGAAGAAAAAGTGGCTGCAGAGCTAGAGAGACGTATACGGGGGCAAGGACAGAGCAGACAGAGACATAGACAGATAGCAGTGTTCAGAGATGGATTGAGTAAAGGGAGAGTTATAGGCCTAGTCTAGAGTGAGAGAAAGGGAGAGGGAGAAAGAGACGAGGACAGAGCGACATACAGAGAGAGAGAGAGAGAGAGAGAGAGAGAGAGAGAGAGAGAGAGAGAGAGAGAGAGAGAGTGAGAGAAAGGAGAGGGAGAGGGAGAGGGAGAGGGAGAAAGAGACGAGGACATACAGATAGACGGATAGGAAGGCTGCTTGCCACACAGGCAGTGTGTTCCGCATGCATCGTTAGCCAGATCGAAGCCTGGTTACTATCGCCAGGGATAAGTGGACAGATTAGATAGAGCCAATGTATCTGTGTCTACAAGCTCTAAGCTTATACGCAGCACCATACGCAGACACGTATAATTATACTTAGGTCCGAAGACTTATAGTTCCATGCGGAGAGATACAGAGCCGTTCAATGCGCGATAAAAGTAACGATGACGTCGGTGTAGACTATACGCGCATGCGCATTTCTCCTGTCTCTATTTGGCGCTATACGCATGCGCAGGATCCAGTCATTGGAGGAGGGAAGAGGAGGCGAAGGCTGGGGGAAAGGGGAATAGGCTTGATGAGCTGCGTGCAACTGCCGTTCACCTGCCATGGTGTCAGTAGTGGCGCCTATTGTCGGGGAAAGTCAATACGTTGATGAAACAGCGTGAGGTCAAAATAGCGCCTAAGTGAACGCTTGAGACGTCTGGTATAAAATGGCATATTTCTATCTCATGGAAGCCCTAGGGATCCAATAATGAACGTAACAGCAGCTCTAGATCAATGAGTGTAAGCCAGCCGTGCAGTTGCAATTTCAAACGTTGGGCTTCCTGCAGGATTTTTTGCATCGCTCTGTGGCTACAAAAAGAGGGTAACTTTGGTGCAGAAAGTGGAGCAAACAAATAAATTCGTTCCTTGCCTTCCCATTTCGTGCAATGGTTATCTGTCTAATTATATGAAAGGTCATTGGAGAATGTCTGGCTCATATCATATTTAGCTGTCATTTTTATTCACGGGGTGATAAATGGATTCCCACTCCAAAATTGATTAAACTCACATTTACAGCTAAAATACAATACGATTAGCGCCTCGAATACGATTACAGTTACGTTTTCAAGAAGCGGGATAACAAAAAAACCAATAGCTAAGATCTGTAATGCAAAAAAGTAGAGCTGTACAGAGGCTGAATCCGTGTTTGGCTTGTAGTCGAGCTGTGAATGAAGAAGTGCAGGTGCATCTTACGCTCTGACTGGACCGAATAAACAGATCGACTGTTGCAGTGATTGATGGGAGTCAGTTGCAAGACATGAGGCAAAGCAACGGAGTCAGAGGCGGAAGCAATTACCACGTGGAAGACCATCTGTTGCCTACCTTCCGCAAGTCAGTCTGATGCCTTGATGATGGCATTTATGGCAGGTCGATATGCACAGCTCTGCAGCTAGAACGCCCTCAACGTACTTTGCCTACACTCTCGTTTTTACGCCTGTCAAAAGCGAGCGTCTGGATTTTTGAAAGATCAGGTGTATGGGATATAGTTACCTATGTAGAAACGCACTGAGTTTAAGATCATAGTTATTGCGATTGTCGAAGGAAGAAAGATAATTAAAAAATTACATTGTAGATTAACCGTAGTTTTATTAGTTTATTAACAGTTCGTTTATTCGATAAGGAAGCCTTCAAGAAGAAGGAAAATACATGTTGGTCTAATCATCGCTCTAGATGCTACCAAATGAAGATCTATTGTTGCACAGTTGTGCTATTACGTGTAGCTCATTATAGGCCACACATCCATAGTCCATGCTACACTAGGCTACAGCAATTCACTCTTCCTGACTATAGACATCATCCAAGTAAACCGCCTTCAAGCTATCCAGAATGCTCTAGCCCGTGCTGTCACTAAAACCCCAATCACCATCACATTAACCCTATTCTCAAAATACCTCACTGGCTTACAATACCTGAACGAATAGAACACTTAACAATCATCCCAACTCTCCGACCTTTGTCGGTTATTTACAATTCAAGCGCTTCGCTCAACCCGTCCCATAACATTTCTTCGCCCTTCCACCTTTATCGCAATTACAAACACCAAATAGGTCTATCCAAAGCGCTACTTAAAGCTGGAGCGCACCCCGCCACCTCATCCATATAATCTGGATATCGCCCCATAGCCCTAACTAAAATTCCACCGCTCTGACAAACTCCAGCCAGAACTACGAAATTACCAGATCCATTCTATAAACTAACCAAAACTTCACCTCTTGCAATCTCTTCTCAGGTCTTCCACTCAAAACTGAAAACATTCCTTTTCCACAATTCTCTCCTGATTCTTCCTTTTCCCCTTACCACTGTCGCCGCTTCAATTCATAACACCATCAACTGTAGCTGCCTGACTGTCTGCCAGTCAGACAGATACGATTCCAAGTCAAGATCCATCTTGACCTGGAACCGAAACTCGTCTTAATTGCTGTCGATTTTGTTCTGACTGAGCGCCAGTGAATAAGCAAGTTCCCACGACTTGTTTTTTTGGCAATGTAGAAATCTTGAGATTATGATTTCGTGCCTTAGTCTAACCTTGGCTATTCATCGAACAAGTGGTGTTAGCACTGGTTACTGCTTACTACCTATCATATATTTTTTAGCATCTTATTCACTTACTGATGTTACATTTTCTGTGCAATGAATGTTTATATATGTTGGGAATTAAGAACAAAAATGTCTTATGTCTCTGGAGGTTCAAATGCAGACTGCCACCAAAACCGACATCGTAAAAGTGACTGACAGCAAATTCTTACGTCTATAACTGTATAAAGTACCTAATAAAGATAGTTAGGCCATGCATAATTTTCTATAATTATTATCACCTTCCTCATGTGAACCTCAATTCAATTCAACACTTTTATTGACACCAAGTACCAAATTCTTCACAAAAACAAATCTAGCAGTACATAATCACAGTCCAATTATCAATTACTTGAATTATCAATTTGTCATAATCTCAAGATGCAGCAAAGTTGTCTACCATAAGACACTCGGTTATTCACCCTGCTTGTATATGCAGCAAAGTTGTCTACCATAAGACAATCGGTTTCCTAGTGTCAAAGGGTTATCCCTACTAATGCTCCGCTGCCAGGGAGCCCCATTTTCCTTAATTTTCTAAGTATAGGTAGAACAGATGATCAGTAGCAGCCATAGTGTCTTCAGTGGTTTTCTACATCCATTATAGTTTATTTATTCCAGTTCAATAAGATACTGTTTAAGTTTCATTTTAAATATTGCTAAAGTTGTCACATTAGTCAAAGGAATCGGCAGCGAATTCCATACACAGGGTCCATGATAAGAAATTGAAAACTGTCGAGTTTTGGTTCGTGCATAAACTTTATGATACTTATTATAGGATCTGGTGTAGTAGCAATGTACATCTGAATTCAATTGAAAGTTATTAGCAAACCTTTCTGGTAATAGCCTATGTTTAAATCTATGCATAAATATCCCAGTCTGCATATTATTTATGTTTAGCAACGACATTATTCTGAGTTTCTTAAAGTATGTGCGAGTGCTTTGATTGTATTTAAGACCACAAATAATGCGTACAATACGCTTCTGTAATATTTTAAGTCTTGTCAGGTGCGAGTGGTAGTTTGATGCCCATACAATATTGCAATAGGAGAGGTAAGGAAGAATGAGAGTCTTGTACAAGTTCATCAGGATAGGTCTGTGATACATGTCGAACCTCAGTAGATGCGTAGCCTTCTCTCACAGCTGATGCAGGCCTGACCTTAATTCCCTTACCAATTCAAACATACAATACACAAATACAAATACAAATATACATACATGCATGCATATTTTTCGTTTTAAAGCTAGATTATCTCTTTTCATCTAAACATTCTGTCTAGTTTGTCTCTTTATTCGCTGCTCAGCTAAGTTTAGATGATTTCTTTCTTCTATGTATAATTGATTATCGTGCCATTGCTCTCGTGTGTTGGCTGACCTCTGCTTTCTGTCCACGATGACCTGGATTGGCAAAGAGAGATCCCAACCATAACATCTTATGTTACTATTCTTAGGTCCAGACTGAAGATTATTACCCTATCTGTGTTCATTGATCTCCATCAACTGAAGAGGAACCGTTATTTCTTATTTAGTTTACACCTTTTAACTTCCGCTGCTCTTTGCCTCGAGGTCTGAATTTCCGTGACATTGATTATGGCTACCTAAGTATGTTGGCTGCTTTTATACTGTATATTGTTTATGTTTCTGGTCCTTACCAAATCTAGTGCAGAGAGTTCTGTTACTGGTCTTGCACATGCATCACTACGGTCTGGGCTATTTTTAACTTGACTCAGAGGCCCATTTATTTCACTTGGTTCTTTGTGCTGCTTTTCCAATTCAATTATAATAATTATTATGTCCAGTTGCTACTACATTTCAGTGAAGCCCCGAATGTTTGACGTCGGACAATAAAGTTTCATACAGAGTTCCTGTTTACTGGGAGAAAAAAGAATAGCAGCCATGACCTACAATGAGCTGGCTTTGCACTTTCAATCTACTTTAAGTAGGCCTAAGTTCCTTGACAGGTAAATTCCTTTTAGAACTAAGAGAGTAGGCGTTATGGAGCGCACACCACGGCCTTGGTTCAACTCTGCCATTAGATGATGAAGTTAGATGTTGCAGAAGTCAATTGGAGCGATGGTTGAGCCACTCTCGACTTACCCCGGCTCCCATTAAGCAGAAGTGCAAACTTGTGCAAAAACTTGTTTCATCTACTATATTTATAATCTAATCTAATCTAATCTGAACATTTGTAAAGCGTATATTTATATTTGCGTATTTAACTAACTTCAGCTGAACGTTCTGCATCACCAACATCCTTCACTTGGCCTTTAAGTAGATCTAAGGTATTGCATTGAGATAAGTTAAATTTGTCCTTTGCTGTGTGCTTGGTTGCACATGAGCTCACAGCTAAATTCTTCTCCTTTTGCATAAAAAAGTCTGGTACAATGCTTTAATTGGTCGATTACTCTTCGTTGGACAAATTCCTTCATCCTAATTCTGCACCTCCTGCCTTGAACTACTCTTCTTTTGAATCGTCTCCAGCTCTAGTTTGTGGTTTCTGGTCCTGCATTTAATTAGTTTTCTACTTATCTTAGTCCACGCTGTCAATTAGTATAATTTATAATATGATTATTGTATTTGTGTAATAATTTCTGTTGCCATGTGGCGTTCCGCAGGGTTCCGTGGTTGGTACTCTTTGCTCAACACCACAAGGAACACTGCTCGACAATCATTTTTAGTCGGACAATAATTTCTACATTTCACCTGACAGATTGCTTTGTCACACGTCTGCGCAGCTGTTGCTCTCTGCCTTTGAGAAGGTTCCGTCTTCGATGGCAGCCAATAAACTCCTCTTTAGCCCATGTAAGACTATATTCTGGTTCTGCTACTAGTGGCACTGTACCTGTACTGCGCCTTGATTACTGTAGCTCGTTTTTTTTGTATCACAAAGTTAAACTTTATCAAACACCAAAAGATTCAGAACCCTATGGCTACAGCCACAAGTAGCCTACGTCAAACTTTACATTGGCTTCCTGTTCAACGAAAGATTTGTTTCAAATCGGGGCTCATAATTGATTAAATATCGAATTCTGGCCAACAACCACAGTACTGAAAATTGGTCTTTATTCCCAGACTTATTATTATTCAGCCATCTGATTGTGTCTTTTCCTAGTCATATCTAGAACTGTTCTTGATGAACGTGCTTTATCGGTTGCTGGACCTATATTTTGGAACTCTATCTCTGTATTTGTTCGTTCTGCTTTGTCACTTTTACTGTTCAGTCTCAACTTAAGACTTTTACCTTTTTGTTAGTGATTATCCATCATAAATTGCCTCCCTGTGTTACTGGACTGATGTTCTGAATACTGGCCTGATTACAGCTTGGTTTTGTTGCGGCTTCGGTGCATTGTGCCTATCGATTTTGTTTTGATTGAACGCCTGTGAATAAGCTGGTTCCCGCGACTTCGCTTTGTGGGCGCTGTAGAAGTTTCGAGTTTACGATTACGATTACGATTACACACCAGGGCGATTGAAGCTACTAACTAATTAGTTAAATAATAATTATTATACAAAGTTACAAACCTAAACACGTACATGCATGCACACTGAATTCATGCGTACATGTTTCGCAATACACACTGGCCTGTGCTTGGATACTTGAACATGCAAACTGAAATCGCTGCGTCCATAAAAGTTCTTCTGTAAAAACCAGTTGCCCAGCATGAGTGTTGTACATTGAGTCAGATGGGTGTCGATTGTATCGCTTCAAGTGTTGAGCTGCACCTCCTCCTCCGTCTTGTGCATACACGTCCGATCTAAATTCGTCATAAGCTCACCTCCCTTTCGACTGGGACCTGAGCTTTGCAACGCTAGACAACAGGTTAACTATCTTATCGTGCTGCAGAGCCTGGCCATATAGGCGCGCCAACAAGACGCTATCGAGAAATGATGACAGATTTACTGCACCGACCAATCTATCGTTTGCCGTCTGTGCATAGTGAACGACTGATACTAACAGAAAAAATAAAAAAATAAATAAAAACAGAAAGTCTCCGCGTGGTATAGTCGTAAAGCAGGACAGCTGGTCACAGAGTGTATATACAAGAGAGAAAAAATGACGAGGAAGTAGAAATGCTAAAAACGATTGAATTACGAGCTCTGCATCGTGCTACGTGCAATGTCAGAGGAGGAACAGCGTTCTTCCCTGTTCGCTAAGTAACGTAGTTGATTGTTTTTGTACCATGGCCTTTATAAAGAACCAACGTCATTTGAAGAATCAACCATCCATGTAAATATCGAACATCCAGCTGTGATTTGATACAAGTTGAGTCAACTGACATAGAATTATAGGCCTAATTATTTATATAACAGCTGCTGTCTCCGATAATAATAATTATGTCAAAATGTTTTGTTCTGAAAGCACGTCTGTATGCGGGTCAAAGAAACTTAGGTCCTGATGAGCAAACTTCTATAGTGACAATATAAGGAAGTATCAATCAACTGTAATTCACAACGACATTGAGCGTAGACGGGAGCCTTGCAGAAGCCACGTGTTATCCATCTGTGCGCCATTCCAGAGCGTTAGGCGTGTGCCTGAGGAAGTCGGCGAACATCACCTGTCTAAAGTGGAATCTCGTCTGCAAACCACGACAGGTGCAGAGGGGGTCTTTCCCAATTACGTACATACCTCAGGTTACCTAACCGCATTCATTTTTTATTCATCGGAAGATTAAATAGGTTTTTTCATTTCTTTCTTTATTTTATTCATTTATTTTTTTCTGTTTATTACCCCTTTAGTTTAGTAGTTTAGTTGAATTCTTGTTTAAGCGATGTTTCGCCCTTTCATTTGCTCTGTATCATTGCATAATTTATTCACATAAAACTTCGTTATATAGGCCTACAGAGATAAATATAAACTTTGAAAAGAAAAGGTGGAATAGATGTGACAGTATGGTACAGTATATCCTGATGACGATGACTTTAAGGTTAGTTATGACGATGACGACGACGAATACTAACAATGCTTCTGAAAATAGTGAAGAATTACAGGTTTGGGACATGGGCGCTCGCAGATATTTTTGCAGGAGGGGCAAAACACAATGGTCACGGTTAAATTTTAATTCTGCCTTGTTGGCGGTGATTTTATCTCGGTGGACACGAAGCATGCATAATCCGGATAAACGGTCATTATAATAATAATAGAAAACAACACGGGTACGCTGTAGATATAATAAGAATTTTTTTATTGTTACTTAAAGTTAAATTTCTCAGTTTCACTGTGTGTATCATTAGTAGCACTATAGCCTTAGTGCAAAGCAATTTGTTAAAACAGATAGTAGTAAAAATCTTCAATTTTTCCAGGAGGGGTTCGTAAGTCCCCTCTTCGCCATTCATGTGCGGGCGCCCATGGTTTGAGATGGTCCAATTCTTAGGTAAGCATTGTCGTGATATAGGCCTATTAGGCTACGCTGATATTACGTAGTAGGCCTACCGTAGCGTCATCGCTGTAGTCAAATCAGACAAAATAGGTGCCTACGTTTCTAACTTTCTATTGCCTCATTCGAGTTCAATACAATAAGAAATCAGTCTTAGATAAATCAAAGAGATCAACTTTTACTAACTTAGTATTTTATATAATGGTAATAAAATAAAACATATAGGCCTATGTATGTATGTATGTATGAGCACTTGTTATAGCGACCCTCAAGACTTCTACTCAGAGGCGCTCCCGACTACAGCGCGTACACTGAATCGGAGTTTCACGCCGAAGCGCATGAGCAATTGCGAGTGAAAGACTTGCCCAGGGTCCCTACGCGGCGGCTTGAGGGTGGATTCGAACCCCGTCAACCCTCCGGCTCCAAGGCATCGAACATACCCCAACACCACCGCGATGGTGGTAAGAAAATAAATGATAAGAAAGTAAATGCATTTTTTATCATTTGGTATAAGATAATAAATAGGCCTTCATCTTGTCACTAGCTATAAGAAAATAAATACATCGTATGATTAGATATAAGAAAACTAAATATATGTTATCATTAGATAGGCCTATTAGGAAATAAATGTACGTTGTATCTTGTCATTAGGTATAAGGAAATAAATGTACGTTAACTCTTGTCATTAGGTATGATAGTTATGGTGTATTTATAACTTTGTTTCCTTATAAATTATTTATAAGGAAACAAAGTTATGTTGTCATTAGATAGAAGGCAGTATAATGTTGTCCTTATCTAGGAGGAACTCAATACATCTTATCGTTAGGCTATATTTAAAAGTTAGATGCTCCTTTTCATCAGATGATACAGAAACAAAACACACAATGACTTTGGCAGTTACCCGAATAGTCATCTTTGCCTTCGCGAATAGCAGTATTTATACGAAATTACGAATGCTGACCGTAGACATTTTGTGTTCTGCCCATCTCATATTGTAAAATAGACTAACTATAGACATATATTGACGGGTTTACTGGCGAACGAAGCAGTCGTCAGGTCAAGTGGAGTGGGTCAGACCGATACAAGTATCAGCAAGTATCAACAAGTATCTTCCCCCAGTCACAAGTCGGCAGATTACAGGCGATTTTATTATCATGGTGTATATATATTATATATTATATATATTGTGTACATTATACAAGATTTATATATATATCCTGCACATAATTATATAGATGCCTATATAAGTATATATATATATATATATATATATAATATATATGTTGTGTGTATGTTGAGACCTTTCCCACGCCTCTGGGCATGCACTTGTTTAAATGCTGTACGCGATAACTGCTTACCTATGGTCGTGATAACAGTGACTGCGTAGAGCAGTGCTCCGGCAAATGACCACTGAAGTTCCGAATCATCGGTGAAGTCCTTCAGGTCCCATCCTTTCCTCTTCAACGTCCGGTATTTCTCCAGAAACAGATCGCGCAGCTGGTCCGTGAAGTTCGTGAAATTACCGACCTCGTATAGGCCGCTTGCATTGAACGACGACCCTGATTGCATAACGCCAGTGAAGTTCTCGGCCAGTCGTGCGATCTCGTCGATCGTCTCCTCCTTGAACTCTCTTATGATCATCTTCAGCTCCTTTTCGTTGGAAGCCTCGATCGCCTGGAAGAGGAATCCGCCGAGTATGGAGTAAGCGACGACCATTCCCGCCAGACCGATGTGTGAGAAGAGGAAGGCGACGATCTTCTTGCAGCAGGCGATCACCTTCTGTCTCCGTCGTCGCCGTCTGTCCCGTTTCAGCTCCTCCTGCAACTCGGCGGCGCCCCAGTTGACGGCCGCTCGGACACCCGGCTGAGCGGCGCTGAAGACGGCCGCAGCGATGTTCGACGAAAAGCGCAAAGACGCAAGCCCCGCTTGTAGACCGCTCGGAGGCATCCTGATGAAGCACTCGGCTGCTGCTGTTGATCGTGTTGCTTTGAGATGTGTAGGCTAATCACCGAACCATGACTTGTAACGAGTCCGGCTCTTTCCAGGGGATGTATGGATGTTTTTGAATTTCTATAGCGCCTTTTGTAAACCTACTCAGCGAGTCATGACTTGAGTTGGATTGCAACGAGTTTGGTTTATTATCACGACTTCTGTCAACTTGCAACGGATTCGGGTGTTATCCACGGAAACAATGTACTCAGAGAACCATGTTTTCAGTCGACTTGTAAGCAGCGGATAGAGGAACAAAGGAAGACTACTCCAGGAAGAGCTGACTTTAAGGTTAATAAATTCTCCGATCCTGAAACATTACGTCATGCTTTATTTATGTTCAGTAAACGATGGCCACAGACTGTCTAATAAAGCCGTCCAATAAAGTTTGATTAGCAACAGGAACTCGTTAGCCATCTGTTATGCCTTATAACTTTGCTGGTGCATGCGAGGTGGAAGCAGGCTTTATGTCTTGACTGGATAAATATGGCTGAGATGCATGTTTACTAGAAGCTGTCGTTAGGTAGTCATGTCCCTCGTTCCAGACAATTGACCTCAGAAGGTCAAACGTAGGCTATAGCGATATAATATTGGGCTTCATATGTGGTAGCCTAAGTGACGGATAAGCTGTGGTCTCTCGCGACGATGTACTGAGTGTTATTTTGTAAAAAAAAGTGAATTTTCGTCTATCTTTTGCTATCCGATACTTTAAACTTTATTTGACCAATTAGGTAATTGTAAGTACTAACTACTATCGCGTCGGTGTCTAATGCACAAGGCATCTCTACTATAATTTTGTCTACGATACAGTTTTAGATTTTAAAATTGCAGCCTGTAAAGAATTAATTTTTTAGTGCCTCCTAAACATGCCTTAATATGGAACCCTGTGGTTTCATTGATATTGCACCCTTCAGAAGAACACATAATTTATTGCCTTTTGCGTTGTCTAAAAATTATCGTGAACGGCGCTCATATCTTTAAAGGCCTGTAGCCTACTGCGAAAGGTAGGCTATGCATAATTTTGCAGCATCGAAGATGAATATAATTACATCATTTCATATGTCGTACAATGCAGGGAAACCGAATATGTACATGTGAAAGCACATCATCACAAGTCTGTCTAAGAGGTTTAGGTTTTACCTGTCGAAAAGTAGGCTGCAACCAAGAATGTTAAGAAAATTATAATGATACAGTTGTAAAGCATCTCTATTTAAAACATGCAACGAACCGTTTAGCGCGTAGGCCTACCTATATGTGCACGCTTTCAGAATCTTCAGGCCAGAAATACGATACGCACCGAAGATAGGTGTGTGTCATAGAACTTTCAAAATCTAATTTACACGTATCCGTCCAGTGAGTAGAATCCTCATTGTGTCCCTCGAACTTTGGGTTTCTCTGATGAAATATAAAACGTTTGTGTGAACCGCATCCAAGTAAGTTTCACTTGTTCGCTTAGTTCGCCTATTCTCGCCTAATTCCGACGAAGTTCGTTAACCTTAGCGTATGTTGTCTAGTCAGTGCCGTTGTCCCGAGATATTCTATCCCCCCTAAAGCATATCCCCCGGATGGAATAGCATATCCACCCGGATGCAATAAACCGGTTTAGAGTATCCGGGGGGGGGATAAACAATTCTATTCCCCCATCGTCATACGCATCACACGATAGCCTCGACGAAAATCCAGTCAAAATCACCAAAAACGAAATAAATTAATTTAAGGTCGACGTACAAACTAAAGATACGCAACTTAAACTATTTTATGTGTATAATAAATCCAAACAGTACGACTGAATACACTTATAAACCGCCAAAAATGCAAACTAAACCGAATACTCCATTTCGCTAAGGGGATACTCATGTATGGGGGATACTCTATTTCGTGACACCAGCCCTAGGAAAGTTAGGCACATACAAGCAAAGCAGGAAGTTGCCTGGGGCGCCAAAATCTGGTGCGAAATTATGTGTATGAACAGTTTCATGTTTTTCACTACTGTAACAAGCAAAAAAGATTTCTGATTACTTCAACAAATTATTCTTCGCAATAAATAATTTTTTTTCATGTTCGGTACCGGTAATTCGAATTCTTCGGTAATTCAAAGTGTCTTTACTCTTTACTATTCCCCCCAAAATTCGAATTATCCAGGGTTTACTGTACTAATGAAAAATCATAATAATAATAATAATAATAATAAATAACTCAGTTGAGCGTAATGTTCTGGCTGGTTCCTGAACCGTTCCTCATTAGGTTGTAACGTGGGGTGGACCATGGAGGGGGTCAGAGGGCGCCAAATGCATGTTTTGCCTGGGGCGCCATTTGGGATAGGGCCTGCCCTGTGTCTAGTGCATGAAGTTTACAGAGAAAAGATGGCCAGACATTACCTCCTTCAGTCTGAAGTCCGTGTCTATCGAGAGAGCGTGAAGTCGTCGTCGACGAACGACGTGCTGTTGATTTCCTTAGACTACACTCGAGTAAATGCTCGCGAACATGCTCCAGTGCCTACACACACACACGTCAACCGCGCACAGCTGTTAGGCATATAATGTGGTTCCCATATAATCACAATGTTGTTGTAGATAGGCTTGCGATGTGGCCGTGTATTCGCACATGCAGTTAGTCGGTCGGTCGGTAGGTCGGTCGGTAGGTCGGTCGGTAGGTCGGTAGGTCTGTTGGCGGGTATAGACAGAGGAGGAATAGTAGCGCATGAATCGTGTGTAGACCCCTATAATATAGCGCCCGCTGAGTTTTTGTAATCGTAATCGCAATAGTAATCGATATCTCCAGATTTTTCCAGCACGCAGGAAAAGCTAAGTTCCGGGAATCGGGCTGATTTAACAGCAGTCGCTCATTCAAAACGTTCAGTCCATATATTCCACCTTCCAAAAGTAACTCAATCAATGTCTATACGAGCCTCTCCGTCCGTTCATGCACGTGTAAGCCCAAACTGTTGCCTTTCAAATTAGGACCGATGCCTACGGGGGAAGACGAACGGACGCCTTCCGTCGAGTCTCGTTAGACTTCTCGCCTCTGCTCCTCTGTCTGTCGGTCGGTCGGTCGGTTGGTCGGCCACTTGGACTCAGACGGTGGAACGGAATGAAAGCCTGTGTTCGGTTAGAAGTGGTGTACAAAAGTCTTGCACCTCATTGCCTGTAGTTTGGCAAACCATTTACGATACAAATAAGCCTACTCGCGTGTCTTGACGCTAAATGGAAGGCACGTAACACAAGTCTCCGAGTAGGTGAGGGTCTATCAAAGCCAAGCTTATATAGGTTGCGCAATGTGTGAATGCTGACTGACTCGATTCGGCGAACATGAATTTCTCACACATGTTTAGAGTTCTGAAATAATGGGAACGAAATATGCCGCAAATGGAAACGGGTTTGGATTGGTAACACGAGAGATTTGTGTATGCCTGAGGGGGCAGCGACGCTGACTTGAGAAAACGGCGAATGCGTCAAAAGTATTTACGATGTAATGTAAGCTAATCTGGGAGCATGAAAAGAACGCAGCTAATGTGGCAGGGTTCGGGTTAGGGGAACGGTGGCGGCGGCGCCTTGAACGAAGCGTAAAGGACGAGGAGATAGGGCAGCACTGTTTCCAGACAGTGTAAACCCAGTCCCTCGAATGTTTGGGCGCAACGAAGAAAACAGGAAAACTAATGCTTTGATCTTTTTAATGTTTGCAGAGAGAAGCTTTTCAAGCGAGCGCTGGGTCTGCGAAATCAGACGGATTGTTGTTCACTTGCCTTTACAGAGAGAGAGAGAGAGATGGGACGATGAATCGACGGCGGCGCTACATCCACCCGCTTTTCCATGGTGACCCATCCGTAAGATTTGTTTAGAAGGGTAGCTACATGGGCGCGTCAGTCGCTACGTCGATGGACGGATGAAAGGATGGATGAAAGGATCAATGTGTTTGATCGATTTATCGATGTATGGAAGCTCAAACAGATGGATGGAGCACGGATATAATGATGGATCGATCAATTTGTTGATGTATCGATCGAAGGACGAATGCTATGAACTATTGTCTCATTCGCAGTAGAGAATTGCGGCCAGTAATGCACTATATTATCATAGATAGGGCATCTTTAACTTGTCCGATGCAATCGGGACTTTTTCACTCAGACTTTCATGCGGCCCTGCGTGCACTTAGATAAACAACTAGATAAACAAATGCTCCTGTCGTAATAATAAATGCATTCTTCTTCCAGAGTTTCTTGATAGATGATGCAGTGGGAAGGCTTTTGATTAGGCGTCATCGACTGAATGGAATTTCTTAGTTATTGGGAACGGTGGAGTTTAAGGTAGCTCTGATCGAGGTTGTTGGAAAATGTCGAGCAAGTTGTAAAAACTTGCGACGGAGTCGGAATTATCCAGATTACATCGGATTGGGTTGAACAAAAAATCTTTCTTATTATAATTAATTCTTATTATTACCATTATTATTATAACTATAATAATAATAATAATAATAATAATAATTATTATTATTATTATTATTATTATTATTATTATTATTATTATTATTATCATCATCATCATCATCATCATCATCATCATCATCATCATCATCATCATCATCATCATCATCATCATTATCATAGTCATCATTATTATTATTGCCATCATCATAAGTTATGGGAACAACATAAAAACTGGTTTAACCACGAATAATTTATAACACCCGTATGAAGTTCTTAAAAGTCGCTTTACAAGCCATAGGCCTATTATACGTACTTACATGCATAAAATATAATATTCAATTATTCATTCATTCAATTCGTTCAGAGAACTTATATATAGCGTCCCTCCAAGATACCTACTCAAAGGCGCTCCTAGCCCAACTCCGGCGATAAAGAACAATTTTCAAGTGCCAGCAAAAGTTGTATTCCGATTCTCTGTCGGGATCCGAATTCACTTTCCAGTTTTGTGCGTTCTTCCAGTTCCCTGAATGTAATGCAGAAATAAACTTAGGACTTGTCTCTTTCGACTCAGTTGTTTGTACTCTATAGCTGGACTTCTGGTTTCTCCGACTCATCGGAGATCGCAGTGCATGAAATCTGGCTTCTCTGATGGTTTAGGACTTTTTGACTACGGTTTCACTTGATTAATGCCTTGTGCCATTATGATAACGGCGCTTTAGAAGTCATTTGATTAGAATAAAGTCATTTGATTAGAATAGAGGTCATTTGATTAGAATAGAAGTCATTTGATTAGAATAGAAGTCATTTGATTAGAATAGAAGTCATTTGATTAGAATAGAGGTCATTTGATTAGAATAGAAGTCATTTGATTAGAATAGAAGTCATTTGATTAGAATAGAAGTCATTTGATTAGAATAGAGGTCATTTGATTAGAATAGAAGTCATTTGATTATAATAGAAGTCATTTGATTAGAATAAAAGTCATTTGATTAGAATAGAAGTCATTTGATTAGAATAGAAGTCATTTGATTAGAATAGAAGTCATTTGATTAGAATAGAAGTCATTTGATTAGAATAGAAGTCATTTGATTAGAATAGAGGTCATTTGATTAGCATAGAAGTCATTTGATTAGAATAAAAGTCATTTGATTAGAATAGAAGTCATTTGATTAGAATAGAGGTCATTTGATTAGAATAGAGGCCATTTGATTAGAATAGAAGTCATTTGATTAGAATAGAAGTCATTTGATTAGAATAGAAGTCATTTGATTAGAATAGATATAGGTTTTTCGGACGGTTTTCTACACGTGAGCGACGTTCCTTGTCCTTGGTACTGGTAGCCTAAAGTCCATCTCTTCTCCAGGAGATGTATAGGCCTACCATTTCGACGCTAACCGCTGTGATCGATCCAAGAACTCTGAAGGCAGTGTCTTAATCTGCCAGCTGTAGGCCTAGATAAAAAAAAACCCTCTTGGCTGGACTCTGCTTGTGTGCACCAGTCTGCTACAGATGTTTCTAGTTTCTGAGCATTTCTTGATGAGCGTTCTGTTTCTATATAATTATATACAATAATTATTGCATTTAGCGTAATTTCTATAGTAGGCCTAACGTTGATTTAAGTTTTTCACGTTTCGAAACGACCCATACGTGTGTCGATCATTCCAGATCAATCTGCTGTCCGTTCTGTGACCGGTTGTCAGACTTTCAGGAAAGAGTGACTTTCTCATCAGGTGGATCCATTCACTCCTGCTTCCTTGACTCTGTTCTCTTGAAACATGGCTCAGCTCGCGAGGCTAAAAGTCCTGCACATCGCTCTGCCTTCTAGTCTGACGCCAACTGAACTTAACGGTGGTAAGCGGTTGAAAAATCACTTTGAGGTTATTTCCAGTCATCCGTATTCTACCTTCCACTGTAGTCTAAATAGCTTACCCTTGGATTCAAGGAATATCATCTTGAAGGTAACTATAGCCAATTTAGAATCTCCAACCTATTATAGGTTGGGACTTCAGATCCGCCAGGGAAAGATAATTATTTCAAAATGCGGTTCCACTGGCGCCCCTAGCGATCAAGACTAAAGAATGAACGATCGTATAGCCTACTACCAGTAGAAAGAGGAGTCGGTTTAAAAGCTGTATCATGTAGATTGTAGAAGCTCCTTATGGATGCTTTTCCTCTGCCAGCATTTCCATGGGCATTAGGCCTAGTTGGGACCAAAATGGGCTCTATGTGGGTCCCATAAGTGAATTATGGTTTCATGTGTGCATTCTGGCAAGTTCAGGTTAGTTTAAGGAGCTGTTGTTATTATTGTTCTTCTTGTGTTTTTCCACTTCAAGACATGTCAGCTAACATCAGCAATTAATTTACACTTGGTTTCTGTCTCGTCGTCATCTTCTTCCTCTTCCTCTGCTTCTCTAACAGCTAACTGCTGTCTCTCACTCAGCTCACTGAACTGCGGTAGATAGGCCTAGGCTACGCAGTTTTATGTCATGCAATAGTAGCTTTCATGGAACTTCTGCCATTTTATGTGTGATATATAGGCCTAGATAAATAATTTCAAGCGTGCATATCAGGATACACCTACAAATAGGCCTACACGTGCAGCCAATGTAGTGTGCAACCTATGCATGAGACTGGGTCTAGCCTGTCATTGAAGCGCATACAGTAGTGGGCCTACTTCCACTGCATTCCATGCACGCTTGAACCCAGTTACCTCGACGCACGCCCTTCGTTTAGAATAATTGCTTTCATGCCAATTTAACAGGGATAGATATTGTAGCTATTACCACAAAAAGAACGAAAGCAAAAAACAACAATTATATTATAGCTATAGGCCTACGCATTGGATATAAGTTGCTTACCCAGAGGTGGCGGATCTCCGAATTTCTGCAAATCTAAAGCCTATAGGCCTGTCTGACGAATATATAACCGATACTCACTATATAGGCTATTCGGAAAACACATAGTCGATTATTGTGACAAAAGCATATTTAAGTGACGGGTCTTTTCCTATAGGTGCCGGAACTCAGATCCGGCGAAATCCGGCTGAATTTAACCACTGGGCCTACGCATCGACACCTGCTCAAAGTTAGCAGAAATTACTACAGCAATTAATCGCTTAAACGCAAAAGAAGTAGAAAAGAAGCATCTCAAACAGTCCAAATGTAGGCTATGCTTTAAACATCAACCGTATATCTTATCATAAAACATCTGTGGATCAGAAGGAACAACACGTTACGTAGTAGGCCTATATAGCAACCAAAATGGCTTTCCTGTGCTTATGCAGGACCTGGTGTAGACCTACTCAAGTTGCAACTGTTAGTCCAACTGTCAGCTGCTGCAACAGCGCATAAAGGAGCAAAAGTTGGAGAAAGCATCTTAAGCAAATGAAGAAAACGCCTAACACGATATTCTGCAGCAGCAGCATTGCCACAGCAGGAAATGAACGAAAACTACTAAAGTGCAAGGTCGACGAGCAATTAGTGCCTAATCCCTCACACATCTGGATGGCCCCGGGCGTTTTCCGTCGGTCGGTCCGTGATCGATGGTCATCATCGGCAGATGACACGCGCTGGTATAGTCATTAAGACATGCCCTCGGGCTAGGCCCAGTACCGGCTGTATGCTTACTACTCATGGGCGTAGCCAGAAAAAAAATGTCGGAGGGGTTTTAAGATTTCGGCGGGGGGGTGTTTCCATTGAAAATCTTCGCAAAAGTCCAGGTTTTTTGTATTTTGCATGAAAAAGCATATAATTTTTTTTAGGAAACTTATTTGGGGGCTTTAACCCGTAAAACCACCCCCTAAATACGCCCATGCATGGATAGACAGTCAATCTCTGGATCCGCCTTTCCAGCGCGTTGCAGTAATCGTGATGGATTGCTTAGGTATCAGTTTCAATATTATAGCATTTGGAATCGTAGTCCGCAAGACTCCACTAAGGAAAGCAGCTTAAGACAACTGAAGAATTTATCGATGTAAACTGTTTACGTTGCAGTATTGATAATTTTAGTCTAGATAAAAATCCACTACTGGTATTTTCGGTTGGTGCCAGTCCTAAGCCTGGACAAAGGACTAAAGGAGGGCGCCGTCAACAGCCATGACAGCCATAAGACGTTGTTAAACACTTTAAACTATTAGTCTAAATTCCGAACCATATCTGAGATCGTCTACCACAATTGTTATCATTCTATCAATCCCATGTCGAGACCAACTGGTTTGCTCTGGCCTTTGTACGGCACAATCTATAGGCCTCTGCAGTGAATATTCAGCGCTCGTGAATAAGCTGAGGCCCAACGCTTAGTCTTAGAGTTGCGCTTAAGAAATTTCGAGTTTACGATTACGAGTACGTTCATATATCCTCGCCTCAGATTCAAACGCGCTCACTTCATCAACTCGTTCTTTGATACTATATGGTGGCCAGGTGCTTCTTTTCGCTGTGTTAAGACCACTCTTTTCGCTCGGAGTCTTTCGCACTGGGAGCGCCTCTGATTGGTGTTCACTGTGAGAGGCGCTTTATAAATTTATAAATACAATACAATACAATACAATACAATACAATTGCTTTGAATAAAGTAAAATAAAACAAAACCATTATGCACCGTGAAGCAAACCACCTTTGTATGATGCATCTCCATTTTCTTTCCTTTGTTGTAATTGTATTTGTAGTCATATTAAATGTAATAGAACGGTAATTATAAGTTTATGTAGCATCTCAACAAGTTAAACTAATCAGCGGCCTCCGTTCGTTCTCTGATTCCCTATTCGCCCGTTCCTTCTCCCATTCCCTATTCGCCCGTTCCTTCTCCTCTTCCCTATTCGCCTGTTCCCGAAAACCTTTCCCTAGTCCCTACCATTCGTGTACTGCATAATGAACAGGCACGACCATCGCGCGATACAATAGTGCATGAAGAGTTGAAGACTTTGTTCAAGGCCCATTTTACAAATGGCTGTCTGTCTTACACCTCGAACGCTAGGTCGGTGTGCCAATGCGTCACACATAGTGACGCACTATGTCACTATATCACTGACTGTGATAACCTCTCTGATATGGCCTCTCATATTTATGTACGTACTGATACTTAAACTAGGATTCATAAATATACCGATACTTAGGCTAATATAACAATACTGTCACTGATACTGAACTAAAATTGAATCTGATACTAGTAAACAAAGTGTATAATTATCATTAATAAAACTACAACAAATACACTAAAAGAGGTAGAGTAGTCCCATAAGCTAGCCTGAGAACCTGCAGCCATGGCGACTTCATTTTCTTAGCCTCAGCATATGAGGGCGGATAGCCAGTCCTCATCTTCCCCGTCTGATCTTCTCACCAGCAATGTACGATCAGCGTACTCATTACAGCTGACTATGATTCTATGATTGATTGATTGATTGATTGATTGATTGATTGATTGATTGATTGATTGATTGATTGATTGATTGATTGACTTGGCTAGGGGCGTGGATGGAGTTGAAGTCTGCTCTGGCGAGGAGTTGAACCGCCGACCTCTCAATTGACAGTCTAGCACGCTAACCACTAGAATATCGCGTCCTGATAATAGAACTAAAATTGATACTCATGTTCATTCTAATCGTGATACCAGTAAGAAAAGTGCATATCACGAAAAACAACGCACAGCAGGGAGCGCCTCTGAGTAGAAATATGAAGGGGCGCTATACAAATTTTTGGAATGAATGAATGAATTGGAATGAATTAAGCAGACAGCATCTTAGAACAAGGACATTAATAATTATGAATCAACTTACTTAGTTAAGTTCATTTGCCTACTTTCTGGCTCCTTGTTCTTCACGCCATCTTGCTCTTCCTTCTTCTCCTTCCTTCGACGGTCAACGGCTGATTATCGCTCAGTCCCCACTTAACCGTTTTTTATCGACGGCCAGCGAAGGCTGCCACGAGCGACTTAAACGGCCCGCTCTGCCCGCTGCACACGGCCGAGCCCCGCAGAGGACGAGCCGTTGAACGGCCTACCTGATGCAAGGCGACAACAACAACGAGATGGTGGACTCTGAAGGGCAGTGATACTAGAAACACGGTTGATTGTCCTTGTATAGCCTTGGAATAAGATTCTGTGACTGTTTCCTGGGAAATTTCAGTGATATAGTCATGGAATACGTGGGAGTTCTATCGGCCAAGCTAAGTCGCGGTAACCAGTTTTTATATGGACTTAATCAAATCATAATCGGTGTGGCAGGTATGGTCAGGTTCGGTTCCGGGTCGAGATCCAGAGGTCAGGCACGTAGACAGTTTACGGTGGACGGTGTCTGGAATTGGAGCAGCGACAAAGGTAGGCCCTAACGGAAAAATAAGAGGGATCGGGAGAGGAAAAGTGTGGTGCATTTCTGAATGTACTATGCACACGTAGCAGTGTTTCCTGCATGGGTCAAACGTCATAATATCTTTCCGAAAATTCCGTGTAAGTTGTTTCGAAGAGTAGGCGGACTAGACACTGTGTCTCGTTAGGAAGCTGCTAACCTACGAAATCTCGGAAACTGGACGAATCAGAATGTACTGCTGTCCACCGAGGCAAAGAAGGATAGACAGACTCACAAAGACAGACAAAGAACACTCAATGTGACATTGAGAGTAACGCCCAGAAAAGATGAACAAAACCGCAAGAGGCAACTGGATTGCACAACCTCGTCTTATAACAACCCGGCCATTGAAACGCCCACGCTGTTGCTATGGCAACTTCACGGCCAAGAAATCGTTGCTTCTGTTGGTCAGTTCAGAAGGCGTAAACCTTTTGCAGAAGTTACCTCATCTATCACTCGCTAGGGGGCCTCGTGTGGCTGGAGCAAGACGTGAGGACAGACGAGAAATCAATTGGGAAACCTATCAGAAAAGTATTATAGTCTAGTGGTTAGCGTGTTGGAATGTAAATACAGAAGTTAAGGGTTCGAAACTCCGACATGACAGAAAGATGAATCAAAAATTTCTTATCGACTTGGACCTCTGGTGATCTCAGCTATAAAATGAGTACATGTCGTTAGGAAGATAAGGCGGAGAGGGTTAGGACTGCCCAGCCGTCCTAAGAAATACGAAGTCGCTAACACTTCATACCCACGGCAGGCTCTTGGCATTAGCTCTTTCTTGTTCTTCGCACACTATCGGTTGGAAGATGAGACGGCTAGGGAGAGGACTGGTCATCCGCCTTCGTAAGCCGAGGCTAAGAAAATGAAGTCGATAGCACTTACACCCATGGATGGATAGATCTAAGGATAGCTTAAGATACTGCTCTTCTTCTTATTCTTCTGCTTATTTGGGGAAGTACATCCCCATGGGGAGAATCTAAGTGGGGTTAGACGAAAGTTGACTTTATCCCCTACAATTCTCGCCCTGCCCTCTGCTGTCAGCATGCATGTAATACCAACCATCTGATCATGAATCATTGAACCACATTCCGAGCCAACCAGACTTAGCCACCCCTATCTGGTTAAAGTTAAACCCTCTCTTTCAACTTAACTCTTTGACTACCTTATGTCCATCGTATACGAACTCATCAACACCTCGTCTCTTGCTATTTCTCCACAGGTCAATCGCTCAAAACTTAAAACACTGTTTTTCACCAATCCTATCCCGATTCCACCTCTTCCCTTTACATCCCTCGCCGTTTCAACTCTAAACATCATCCACATTAGCCGTCTGATTCTCCGGATATTGACCCTCTGCCTATCGATTTTGTTTTGATAAAGCGCCTGGGAATAAGCTGGTTCCCGCAACTTCGCTTTTGTGGGCGCTGTAGAAATATCGAGTTTACGATTACGATTACTCACATCCCATCATCTGCATTATTCCCACTTCTTTTCGTAATAACAAATAATAATAATAATAATAATAATAATAATAATAATAATAATAATAATAATAATAATAATAATAATAATAATAATAATAGTAAACAGCTGACAGCCTAATGTTTATTGCTTAGTGATAAAACTTACATCGAGTAAACCGTAAACATAATAATAATAATAATAATAATAATAATAATAACCATCATCATCATCATCATCATCATCATCATCCTCGTCGTCGTCATCATCATCATAATAGTCATAATCATAATCATAATCATCATCATCATCATCATCATCATCATCATCATCATCATCATCATCATCATCATCATCATCATCATCATCATCATCATCATCATCATCATCATCATCATCATCACAACCAAACCATCTCATCACCATCATCACCGTCGTCATGTTTTCGTCATCATCGGTTACCTTCATAGAAATGTCAAAATCATTGTTGACGTTCACTGACATCTGGCGAATAAAACATCGACGCAGATGCTGTGTCAGTCACTCGCTAGATGTCAATGCTTCAGGTTTTCGACGGTTTCCCTAGGATCGCTGGTAAACAAGAAGAAATGCTTCTTAAATGCGATGTTGCAGTTGATCATAGTTACGATGATGACGACGACGATGATGATGATGATGATGATGATGATGATGATGATGATGATGATGATGATGATGATGATGGTGGTGGTGGTGAGGATGATGACAATGATGATGACTCGAAGTTGATGATAAAAGTATGACGACGATTGCTGATCCTGATGATCGATTGATGATGATGATGACGACGATGATGATGACGACGAATGCGATGATGATGGTCATAATAATGATGATGATTAGAGATTCGTTGCTGCGTTAATGGTCGGATACGTACAAAACAACGGCGACGAAAACGATGATGGCAATGATGACGTGATGTTGACGTTCATGCCAACGAATGACGATGATAATAATGATGATAAACGACGACCAACAAGTCAAATGCCACTTCTGATGAATTGCTAACGCGGCGCTCTCAGCCCTGGACCTAACCAGTAGACCACTAATCAAACGAAAAAGATGTCAGATAAGATCCCGAACAGTGTCAAATTTACGGACTTGGACCGACTCAATCGTTATCAGATTCAGCATAGCGTTGGCTGAAGGATATCACCCGATCAATTCATTGAAAAATGATCAAGGTCGAGGCCATATACGGTCGCTATATAAAGACGTTTACATTTACATCTATAGGGTCTAAGCCTACATATTGTTTAGTTGGTGAGCCTAGAGAAGGGACGAAAAAATAACGGGGAATATTAGAAATACAACCGTATTGCAGTGTGTAGTGTATTGCAGGCTGTCTGTTCTGCTAGTAGTTAAGATGTATGTCTTCTGTCAGTTGTGTTCTTGTGAAGTTGTGAATTGTTTCAATTGCATAACTGTACACTGTAACCGCGGTTGCGTTTGTCAACCGGATTGTTTAAATAAAGAATATTATTATATTATTATTATTATTATTATATCGTACACATCTACGCTTTCATTTACACACCATGTTCATCAACTGGTCAACTGTGTGTTACCAAAATAGCAATCACTGACAGCGGTTGTATTTCTAATATTCCCCGTTATTTTTCGTCCCTTCTCTCGGCTCACCAACTAAACAGCTGCGGCGCCGCTAAAACGGCGTTGAAAGCCCAACCGCAGAGTACAAAGGATTCGCCAGACGAATCGAGAGAACACAAGATGACTTTGGCCGCAGAGAATCAGCTAATTAAAGGCTTATACCGCCACATGGAGCCAATCTGAGTGGGCCAGAGCATTAAGACTGATATTTTTTACATGAAATGCGAATGGGAGCCAGCTAGCTTACTGACGTTAAAAGATGATAAAGGATGACAGGGACGCTTTTTGTCTAAAGGCATATATATATATATATATATATATATATATATATATATATATATATATATATATATATATATATATATATATATATATATATATATATATATATATATATATATATACGTATAACTTTATAGCGATGGAGAAGAAGGCGCATGATAAACGGGCTGTAACCATGGAGATCCAAAAGCTGACGTGGTGAAAAAGGATTTAAAAAGGAACCTCTCTGCAGAGCGAGCGTTGGGCAATAGAAACCTTTGCGATCGTGTTCGCAGTCTTAACTTCCGGTTCTTGTCGCAGTGACCGGAAGCAGATTGTTCTTTGGCCGCCATTGATTGGAACGCTGCCAGAAGAAGACGCTCTTCTTCACTGCTCTCAGAGCACTCAGCACGGATTGTAGAGGTAAATCGCAAGGGGTGTGTGTCGCCTATCCGCTGGCGTCACTAGAAGGGGTGCGAGGGTGCGGGCCACCCCAGGTTACACCTTCAGAGGGGTGACACCAAAATGATAAATGACTGTCTAGAAAATTTTTGTGTAGAGTTTAAGCAGAAATTAATTATTTTTAATTTGACAATAGCATATAACAACAAAAGCATATTTTCGCAAGATTCTGTATGGTCTGGTAAAGGAGGAGGTCCATGGGGGGTGACGCCATGAGTTACCGCCAATCCTAGTGACGCCACTGCGCTTATCTTACGATCAGCTGATATAATTCTAAGCTAATTGAAGCAAATGGGTGATTAAACAGGCTTGATTATTAGGCCTAGATTTGATCACATTATAAACTAGTTAAGTTGGTTGCAGAGTTTGAAACAGTGGGAATTAGATTGTGGGCAAGAGGAAGAATTTGTACTTGAAACTGCATTCCACTGGATCAGAGGGCGTATAAGAAAATATACAACAAGAAGAGAAAACAAATAAAAGGAAAGAAAAGAAAAAAGATGAGATGAAACAAGACCAGGAAAGGAAAGACAAGATAAGATAAGATAAAAAGCAAAAACAGTTAAAGTTTCTCTCTACAGATAGCTGCCTACCAACAATATACACCGCCGACCATGCACACTTCAGCTCCTTGTAACCTCATCTCGTGTTATTACATTTGACTGCTCCGTATTTTGCCCGACAGTAACCCCATGCTAGACTGCGCAGTGTGCATCGCCCATCAATCTCAATCTCCTTTAAGTCATAGTCGACTCGACAAAGACAGAGGTAACAGAGCTGCTCACCTGGATCTTAAGGTAAAAGGTAAAGACACCACATAAATCTCTACGCCTGTTCAGGAGGTCTAAGGATTATTCTGCTGAGGAGCACAGACGACCGCAGCAATCCCAAGACAGGACATCGTCTTCATTTGTTTCGGCGCCTATTTATCGCCCACTGAAGGATGGAAGGCTAAGTGGGCGCCAAATCCGTGGCATATCATATGTATGCCACGAATGGGCATAGGGCCTACATGTACCGTATATGCCACGGTGGGCATACATGTTTTATTGTGGGGCGCGGTGGTGTATGGGTATGTTCGATGCCTTGCAGCCGGAGGGTTGCGGGTTCGAATCCACCTCAAGCCGCCGCGTAAGGACCCTGGGCAAGTCCTTCACTCGCAATTGCTCATGCGCTTCGGCGTGAAACTCCGATTCAGTGTCCGCGCTGTAGTCGAGAGCGCCTCTGAGTAGAAATCTTGAAGGGTCGCTATAACAGGTGCTCAAACATATATACATACATACATACATACATACATACATACATACATACATACATACATACATACATACATACATACATACATACATACATACATACATACATACATACATACATACATACATACATACATACATACATACATACATACATACATACATACATACATACATATTACATAAATACATACATACATACATACATACATACATACATACATACATACATACATACATACATACATACATACATACATACATACATACATACATACATACATACATACATACATACATACATACATACATACATACATACATACATACATACATATTCATACATACATACATACATATGCCATCGTCGCATATATGGTATATGTATAATTGTATACCCATCCGTGGCATGCATATATGGTACATTCATATGTTTCGGTGCATACCCCCGAACATACCCTACACCACCGCATTGCCACGGATGGGCAATTGGGCATACATGTACCATAGAAATTTGTGATTGCAATTAGAATTTCCAGTGGTCACCCTGACAAGTATTAAATGCGGATCGATATGTGTGAACTTGGATCGAACCGGTAGAACCGATTAGAACTGCGATTTCATTTGAAACGAATATCGATTGATGCCACTTGCTTTACGATCACGATGTATAAAAGAAGAAGTCATTAGTTTCGTACATCCATCTGCCTTTCATCGTCCCATAAAATCCATACCGCACGGCTTTCTTTCGACTGAGCTTGCTTAGGTTTCGACATGCACACCAACAATGCTTAGCTGCGACCAACGATCATACCTCGAGCGTTATTGATACCTTGAGCATTATGCATTGAGCATTGTAAAACGATAGCGCTATAAAATTTCTCTTATATTTTATTTGTTTTTTTTCATAGTGCGTCATCTGAAATTTCAATGGACTACAGCTGCGGCCACCCGGTGTGATAATCTCACCTGTCTGCATCAGTTGCAGTTGGTCTCAGATGGAACGAACAGGTATGCACCTTCATTAGACTGGCATAATATTATGAATGTTATGCGAGCGCTCCATCAAAGATTCTCCCGTCTTCCGCGGTCGCATGTTTTCCATCTGAAAAGCAGCGCCAAGTCGTCTAAAGCCGCGTGCAAAAGGGCCTCTGTGGAGAAGAAGAATGCGGGCTTTTCATTGGCTATCGATCTGCTGAGAATAGCGCCATATAAAAACGGTCATCGCAAGGGGGCACACGTGCGTTAATACCTGCAGAAGAGGACAAAAGATCTTCAATACGTGCAGCTGACGTTTCGAGCCAGCGCTGCATGGCCAAACGAAAGCGAATCTCTATACATGGTGTAGGCCCTATTCAGCGCTTGAGGAAACTGCTTCCGACGCGACATGGGCCCACATAGGTTAAAGGTCACGGAGATCCTTCGAAAAGCAAAGGCGCTAGGTAATGGCATTTGATGAGATTTTACTGGTGAATATATGACAGATAGGTCGTGGATTTGTCTGAGGCTGACGCTGATGGATCCATTTATTCACTCGTCCTTTCTCCAGTTCGTCCGTCCTTCTATCCAACCAACCCTCTATTCATTCATGTCTCCATCCATCCATCCATCCATCCATCCATCCATCCATCCATCCATCCATCCATCCATCCATCCATCCATCCATCCATCCATCCATCCATCCATCCATCCATCCATCCATCCATCCATCCATCCATCCGCCCGTCGATCCGTCCGTCCGTCCGTCCATCCATCCATCCTTCCATTCATCCATTCACACCAACCCATCCATCCATCTTTCCTATTCATCCATCCATCAAAATCCATCCATCCATCCTTCCATCGTCCATCTTTCCTATCCATCCATTGGCCCATCCAAATCCATCCATCCATTCGTCCACCCACCCCGCCAATCAACCCACCCAAATCCATCCATCCTTCCAGCCACCCAACTTCCTCTCCATCCATCCATCCATCCATCAAAATCCATTCATCCATCCATCGATCCATCGTTGCTGTTGTCGTTCTATCTATATCCTATATCTATAATAATATCTATCTATATAAGCTGCCTTGCAACCTGCGACATGAGTTTCCCAATCCTTTGCGTCTTTCTTGGGATCCATTATTCGATTTGCGTTCCAGGTCTACAATAATGATATATCTGACGGTGAGTGTCTCTGAATATGGCGCCATATAAATTTTCGCCTGTAATTGCTACAACAGTTTCTTCCCTCCCTGCTCACCACCGACCATCCCTATATACCTCCCACTCTGTGCGACTGTGGGATCATATTATAATTATTACATGGGGGCCTCGTATTCTAAGACTTTTCTGTTGGTCGAAGATTCGTCGGAATACTTCGTTTCCTTGTTATGCTTCCCCTACGTTATAATCCGGGCATCGATTGCCTGTGTTTATTTAGCGCCAGTGCAAACAGAACGGAACGCAGGTCATGCCAAGGATCAGCGGGAATTTCAATTAACGAAATCGAAAGATACCAAAATACAAACCTTTCATCCATTTCTGTCTGTAATACTCTGTATGTATGCATGTATGTATGCATGTATGTATGTATGCATGTATGTATGTATGTATGTATGTATGTATGTATGTATGTATGTATGTATGTATGTATGTATGTATGTATGTATGTATGTATGTATGTATGTATGTATGTATGTATGTATGTATGTATGTATGTATTTATGTATGTATGTATGTCCGTATGAATGTATGTATGTATGTATGCAAGTGTGTATGTATGAATGTATGTATGCATGTATGTCTTGTGTCTGTCTGTTGGACGTTTGTCTTTTAAGCTGTCTGCCCATTAACCACTGTTTATTGTCTGTCTGAGTCTGTGTGTGTCTGTTTCGCCGTCTAACAGAAGTCTTTCATCTCTGCCTGTCTTTTCCTCACTTTCCGTCTGTCTATTTGTCTGTCTTTAGATCTTTGTCCGTGTTGTCATCTTTGTTTGTCTGTTTATCTTGCCGTCCTTTCATCTGTCTGTCTCTCTTTGTGTCTGCCTCCTTCTCTCTTCGTGTGCTCTTCCGTTAAATGAATCATTTTATTGATCTTTCTCCCCCTTCTCTCTCTCATCCCTTTACCTCACGCAGTCTCTACCATCCTACTTCTTTCTATTACGCCCTCTGTCTCCTTCCTTATATCGCTCCATATCTCTGTTACTACCTCTCCATCTGTTCGTCTTTCAACCTCCCTCTCTCCCGTTTAGTCTGTCTCCGTCTCTTCCTACCTGTCTGCGACAGTCTTCCTCCTCCTCTTCCTCCTTGGCATCGTCTTGAGCCATCGCAGACTTCTGCTTTGCAGCCTCCGCCCGAACGTAACCACGCGCCGTCAGCACGTTCTCCCACCATCCCTCCCTCCATACATCCATCCATCCTTCTCTGCCTCCCTCTTATTCGCATCATCAACATTCTGCTGCAGCAACCGCTGCCAGCGTCCTTCCACTGACGGCGGCGGCGCACCCGCCAGTAGGTGGAGCCACTATGGCAGCGAATCGAACACACATTACCTCAGAGAAATTATCATAGACGGCGTGTCAGAAATCAAACAGGCGTTCCTCTACCAAGCGATGATTAATCTCTTCGGGTAAGCTGATAACCCAGCGAAACCCGGCTGCTGAGGAGAGAGAAACGACCATTAACATTCGTACCTCACCTGATGCGCTTCGGAACGGCACACCGGAAGGTATTCAGTGCGTGACGTCTACGTGGCTTACCGGCGGTACGTCACTGGAAGAGTCCGTACCGTGGCTCAGGTAGGCGCAAAGCGTTTCTGCTTCCGGTTAGATGATTTATTTCCTCTTCCGGTTTTGCGTACATGGTTGTAGAGTTCGTTGTTGTTGTTTTGGTGGATTTAGTGCTCTAGAATGGATGTACCCAGTGTTTGGGTAGAAATAGTGGTTTGTTTAGGTGTTATGGAGCCAATAGTTGTATTGTTTGTGTGAAGTTCTATCTACAGTAGTTTGATCTAGACAACAGAAGAATAGTTATAGCAGTTCACTGTATTATAGTTGAGTTGTTAGTGATATTAATGGTCGTTACGGTAGTTCAGTATAGTGCTTTTGAGTTGCTAATGCCATCCACACGTATAGTTGCAGTTGTTCAGTGTAAAGTTTTGTACTTTCTAGTGTTACTATTCGCATATTCAATTCAATTCAATTTATTTTCCTGTAACCGACAACATAATTTATTTACAATTATGGCAGTTATCATTCAACGACGTTCCGGTTACCAAGTATAGCTATATGCCACCCACACTACGTGTGGATGGCATATATTATATAGCTACATCTTTAGTCACAGAGAAAGGATTCTCAGAGCAGAAATGAGTTGACTACCAAAAATGTCAGGGTTTTCAAGACTATAGAAAGTTAGGAATGGTGACATAAGACGGTCCATGGGTATTCAAACAACTATAGACAAAGTCATTCAGCGAAAACTCCGATGGTCTTGGACATGTAGAAAGAATACCAGCTGACAGATTCCCACACAATGCAATATACGCAAGATTTGAAGGAAAGAGAAACTAAGGAAACCAAAGACTGCGCTGGGTAGACACTAGACACTAAACAATATTGACGAGGACATGACAGGACTTGGACGAACATTGAGGATTGCACTGAATCTGACAAATTGCCGAGTACAATTATAGAGATCATGTGGTCGTACCCATCGCTGCCAACTGGCTGGCGTCAGGAAGTAATCTTCATCATCATCATCAAATCGTTCTCAAATCGTTCTTTATTGCTTCACAATTTCAGTTACAGTGGAAATGAGTACAGCATTTCTGAGAAAAAAACAATTATTAATAATAAAATACAGCCCGTAAAAACAAAGTTTTTTACTATATCCATCTAGTATCCTATAACGTGTACTCTGAAAAGAGTCCGCGTTCATTTTACGTCATAGCGTGCGTTTAATCAGGCAGCGCGCCCGTTTTTGTTGCGGCCAATGACAACGCTGCGTATCGGAAAAGTTGATTCCTCGATTCGAAAAGTTGAGTCCCCGATTCTATAAGCTTGCCTTTTTGGGGGAGCTGAAATTTTTATAGAATGAAGTGTCTGCGAGGGCGAGTCTATCTGCCAAGTTTCAGGACGATTGAATGATTGTAAGTGATCGAATGAGTCGTCGCAAGATTTGACTTTTTAGCCTGTGGCTCAAACATAGTTACATAGTTACATATATTCAAGATTTCCGTAAGTTAAACTAGATGGATAAAAAGTTAGGTACAGATTGGTTGGGTATTTTGTGAAGGGAAACAATTGGGAGATCCAAAAGGGACCTGAGTCCCGCTAGGCAGGAACCCCTGCAGGCTGCGATATAGGTCTATAGGATCAGTTGGACATGACAATTTCCAGTGCCGACAACCTTAAGTTACAATTGAACGACATATTATAGTGGTACGAGGAGTCAGACACCATGATACATATTTCAAACCTGTGAGGCAGTAGAGCTGAGTTCTACAACAGTTGCATGTTATTCTTCAAATCAAATCAAATCAAATCAAATTTATTCGAATCGATTCCATGAACAGTGAGTACAATGTACACGTGTGAATACAGTTAATAACAGTTTACATTTCATAAGCGCCATTAATAAGAAACAAAAAATTGAAGAGGTTAAAGTTTAACAGGTTACGTAATAGAAATCGATTCGTGGGGAGAAGAAGCCCAATGGGCTTATCTAGTCTTCCCCACTATGATGGAACAAAATGATAGAACTAGAAAGGAAACATGTGTCAGTTCAATTAACATAGGATGAGAAATAGGCATGGCAGCAGTAAAATCAACGTCAGTTAAGTAAGTGTTTTTATAGGCCTGTTTGAAGGAGTTGAGCGACCTCTGATTACGGATGCCACGGTCAATGGAGTTCCATAGTTTAGGCCAAGTTACTAGCAGAAAATTGTCTAACATTAGTTTTACAGATTGCAGAGCGAAGATTAAACCGAGATCTAGTGTTGTAACCGTGGACAGAAGCATTAGTGGAGAAATAACAATTAAATATACTGGGTAAAGTTTGGCTCTGATGTCGGTACATGAAGATAGCAAGTTGGAGTTTATGTAGGTCAAAGATAGTTAATAAGTTTAAACTTTTAAACAGACTAGAGGTCTTTGCCAAGTAGTGTACACCAGCTATGATTCTTACAACCCTTTTTTTGGAGTAAATGTATCGGTTGGAGTGGAGTTTTGTATCCACCTGCCCATATTATAGCACCATAATTAAGGTAGGGTAAAATGAAAGTATTATATAAAGTACGGAGAGTATTAGGGGGAAGAGTAGTTTTAAGTCTTCTGATAACCCCTATAGACTTGGCTATCTTATTTTTAACTAAGTTGATGTGGGCATGCCATTTTAGGTGTTCATCCATGATTATACCTAGAAACTTGACTTCAGTTACCCGCTTTATGGGGATGTTATTAATACTAATGGTCTTGCTAGGATCATCCTGGACCTTTCTTCTGGAGCTAGAGAAGATAATATAATTAGTCTTTTTGACATTGAGGGACAGAAGGTTAGCATGAAACCAATTGGTTAAGTGAAGCAGTTCAGAATTCATGGTGTCATATAAGTCGTGATCATTATCAGCAGTGACAAAAACAGTGGTATCGTCTGCAAATAAGTAGAACAGAAGCTTGTTAGTACAATTATTAATATCATTGATATAGATCGGGAATAAAAGGGGACCGAGGATGGACCCTTGCGGAACGCCACAGTGAATGGAAGCCAGGTTGGAAAAAGTTTTGTTAAAATTTACTTGCTGAAATCTGTCGGTCAGATAAGATTTGAACCATTCCAAAGCCATCCCTCTGATGCCATAGTAGTTCAATT
>JACEVL010000614.1:77500-105000 GCA_020284085.1 Aporrectodea caliginosa | reverse complement strand
TTTATCAAGAGCATATGTACACAAATCTTAAAATTTCACAAAGGCCCTGCATGGTAATATCGAGTGTGCAATAGTCAAACGGATAGCTTGCCGTTGCGTCCCCTATAACCTAACACCTAACGAGCTAAAAAGTTCGAACAGAGACAAGAAAGATGACTGGCTAGTAGCTATACTCGCACTCATATGCCAAGGCTAAGTAAATGAAGTCGTAACTACCTGGTACCCATGGCTGCCTCTAAGAATTACCTCCATTACCTCATTTTAGTCTTCTTATATGTATGTATGTATGTATATATATATATATATATATATATATATATATATATATATATATATATATATATATATATATAGAGAGAGAGAGAGAGAGAGAGAGAGAGAGAGAGAGACAGAGACAGAGACAGAGACAGAGACAGAGACAGAGACAGAGAGACAGAGAGACAGACATACAGAGACAGAGACAGAGACAGAGACAGAGACAGACAGACAGACAGAAAGACAGAGACAGCTAGACTGAGAGCGAGAGGCAGACAGACAGACAGAGGGACAGAGAGACAGTGAGACAGCGAGACAGCGAGACAGCGAGACAGAGAGAGAGACAGACAGACAGACAGACAGACAGACATACAGACAGAGAGAGACAATGATAGAGAGGCAAAATCAGAAACAGAAGAAAATACCAGACCTTAAACACCAAATCAGCGCAATTATGAATTCCTTGCTGGATAGATTACATTCTAGGCTCCTAGTGCAACTGCTGCCTTCTTCATATTGGTCTACACACCCACAACACGCTATCCCCGCTTTCAGCTCTTGGCCATAGACGCCTTTATCTGTTTTCGTTAATTTTTCGTATGTTTCTTTTTTCCTTTCCTTCTTTGCTTTCTTTGAGCCTACGTCACTTTCACAAGAATGACGTGAGCCACTCAGCCAGCCAACACACCAACCGACCAGTCACTTCCTGAAATGCTCACGGACCCGGTTCGATTCCCGTTAGGCCCCTTGGGTTTAGCTCATACCCTCATTCTCTAGGTGGCAGCAAAAGTACAATGAGCTTGCGCCTTGCATGGCTCAAACTTCGTTGATTTATGTATTCTGTAATTTGTATTCTTGTGAATTGCTTAATCGTCATAACATGTACAATTGTACATGTACAGCGCAGTGCGTTTGTCAGGCGCTTCACTAAAGAATAAATATTATTACTAAGACTCTGACTGTATACAGTATGAACAGCTCCTTTGAACAAACCAAAAAATTGTGCTAGATAATTTGAAATTATGACCAAATAATATGACCAAATAATATGACCAAATAATATGACCAAATAATATGACCAAATAATATGCGCAGAAATAATATAAATAATAATATGCGCAGAAGGCTATAATCAGCCTCAGCCGTAGTTAAATACACAGTGAGACAGGAAGATGAACTGAATGCATGTTGGAACTCTGTTTATAGAAAGTTATTTGGTTTTAATAAATGGGAATCTGTTAAAGGCTTCATTTGTGGCCTTGGTAGACTAGACTTACATCACATTATTAAGAAACGTCGCATGATGTTCTATAGGCGACTAGTTCATTCGACATCTAATTTTCTCCAGGATATTTTCTGGTGTTACGTTGTTGAGCACTTTCTTTGTGACTCTGAACTTGTCGGCATCTTGAACGGTAACTTTAGTTGCATAAATGATCTTTACGAACATTTTCGCAGTCTGTGCGTTTGAGTTTATGTTTGTTCAGATTTGTGCATGTATGTTTTGTTTCTGCCTTCGGGCGTAATAAAGTACTGATAATCAAATGTATAATGACTCCGTGGATAGCGACGCATAGTAACACTGGCGCCACAAAAATCCCTAAAATATTCAGCGTTTCTTAAGTAACGAATGCGCACTGAGAATTCGGCGCAGACATGCGCACAACCGACTTCCGACTGCGTTCTCGTATAGAAAGGAGTGTCAGCTTAATTTACAATTCTGATTACTCGACTTAGCAGGCAATCTTCCGAAGAGTTCAGAGTTCATGACCTTTTACTCTTTGCATTGGGTGACCGCTTCAGTATGTCGATACGATGCTGGCACGTCACGGCACGTGCAGTCATATTATTATTTTAATTGATAGTATTATTATTATTATTATTATTATTATTATTATTATTATTATTATTATTATTATTATTATTATTATTATTATTATTATTATTATTATTATTATTATTATTATTATTATTTATTTTATTATTTATTATTATTATTATTTCTATTATTATTATTATTATTATTATTATTATTATTATTATTATTATTATTATTATTATTATTATTATTATTATTATTATTATTATTATTATTATTATCTTTATTAGTCAATCAGTGATGTATATATATATTAGGCTATTTACTATAGACGTCTACTGAGAGCCTCATAAAATTAATACTCGTTAATTGTTGAGTTGACGCATCAGTGGCAATGGAAAATACATACAAGCATACATACATACATATACACATACATAAATGCATAAATGCATACATATATACATACACACACCTACATACATACATACATACATACATACATACATACATACATACATACATACATACATACATACATAGTATTACATACATACATACATACATACATAAACACATACATACATACATACATACATACATACATACATACATACATACATACATACATACATACATACATATACACATGTAAGCTTATATAAATTATATCTACGTTTTCGCAACCATTGATACCTGTATAAACTCTTGTAAACCGGTTGCGTTATATAAATACTTATGTTTATTACGCTGCAGTAGCATCTAACTGACTGACTGTGTGAGCGGATTTACTACAAGAGGCGGAGGCATACCATTCGGCGACGTCATGAGAACATGAAAACCGAAAACGATGACGTCACTGCATTATGACGACAGCATCGAGATCATATCTTACCATGGCGACTGTAACCCAGCAGCAGATCGCACCACTTACGTCAGCTTCAACGCTTTCCGATCCGACTGCCGACGCGGTCACCATGGCAACCTGAGGGTCATCAAATCGCAACCCGTGGAAATCCTTCCGCCGCAGTACAAGAGGATGCGATGCGCCATTATCGTCATGGCAACGCTGATGATACTTGCTAGCATGATACTCGTCGGGGTCAGCCTATCCATGGCTGAACATATCGACGAACTCGGTAAGTATGTGATAGATGATCAGTAATAGATAAACTGATGAGATAGTCTAAGCAGTAGGGTAACGGATGATGGAACGGATAAGGTATAATGCATAAGATACAGGATAACATAAAATATAGTAAAATATTATTGTAATTGTAATTTGACATTTGTTACTTGTAAATAATGTTTAATGTAATGTTATGTTATGTTATGTTAGAGTGGTTTGAGCGAGTTTCTGATTTTAAGCCTTTCGTAAACACTTTTTAATTTCCTATATGATTTTAAGCATTTCGCAAATACTATTGAATTTACTTTATGGTTTGCAGAATTTCGTAAATATCTTTTAGTTTACTTTATGGTTTTAGGGATTTCGTAAATACCATTTTGTTTACTTTGTGGTTTTAAGGGTTTCATAAATACCTGCCGAAGGGCAGAGAACTTAAAGAAGAAGAAATACCTCTCAATTTACTTTTTGGTTTTAAGGATTTCGTAAATACCTTTCAATTAACTTTATGGTTTAAGGATTTCGTTAATACCATTTAGTTTACTTTATGGTTTTAAGGATTTCGTAAATACCATTTAGTTTACTTTATGGTTTTAAGGATTTCGTAAATACCATTTAATTTACTTTATGGTTTTAAGGATTTCGTAAATACCATTGAATTTACTTTAGGGTTTTAAGGATTTCGTAAATACCTTTCAATTTACTTTGTGGTTTTAAGGATTTCCTAAATACCATTTAATTTACTTTGTGGTTTTAAGGATTTCCTAAATACCATTTAATTTACTTTAAGGTTTTAAGGATTTCCTAAATACCTTTCAATTTACTTTATGGTTTAAGGATTTCGTGGTTTGGGTCGATAAGATCTAAAACCTAGATTGTAATTAAAGTCTTAATCCTTAATGCTAGTCAAAATTAACAGCTGATCATTAGGTTTAATTGTCGGCGGTCCAATTAATTACCGTTCGCTAATGATTCAATTCTGGGCAGGCTGGGCACAGTTCTTTCATCGGCAGTTTGGCAGATTATCCGATGACGATCTAAAAGAGAATGAGAACAGGTCTCACTGTCTGTCTGTCTGTCTGTCTGTCTGTCTGTCTGCCTGCCTGCCTGCCTGCCTGTCTGTCTGTCTGACTGTGTCTGCGTTCAAATGGGTGCTAAGAGTACTTTTGTGTCAGTCTGTCTGGTGCGTGTGCGTACCTGTCTTGGTGTATGTACCTAGCCTACCTGTCTTTTGGTGAATATAACTACCTGTCTTTTGGTGAATATAACTACCTGTCTTTTGGTGAATATACCTACCTGTGTTTTGGTGCATATACCTACCTGTCTTTTGGTGAATATAACTACCTGTCTTTTGGTGAATATAACTACCTGTCTTTTGGTGAATATACCTACCTGTGTTTTGGTGCATATACCTACCTGTCTTTTGGTGAATATAACTACCTGTCTTTTGGTGAATATAACTACCTGTCTTTTGGTGATTATAACTACCTGTCTTTTGGTGAATATACCTACCTGTCTTTAGGTGCATGTATACCTACCTGTCTTTTGGTGCGTATACCTATCTGTGTTTGGTGCATGTGCCTACCTGTGTTTTACTGAAAGCACTCTGCAAGAATTATTTCGTCGTCATTTTATTATCGATCGAACAACTATCATTAACCGATCGGAGAAAAAGTTTCTTTCTGTCTGGCTCTCTGTCTGTCTGGCTATTTCTTTGTCTTTCTGGCTGTCTGTCTGTCTGTCCTTTTGTTGTCTGTGCTTATATTCGTTAGGACCTCTTATTTCTCTCTTCGTTTCTGTACTTGTCTTTCTGTTTTTTCACTGTTTGTCATCATGCATTGTGGGTTCATTCTCCAGTCCTTCCGTCCATTATCTAATCTGATCCAACACACATACATCAACTTCTAATTCATCCATCTATCCTTTCTCCAATTCCTACACCCATCCATCCTGCCATCCATCACCCGTTCGTCCGTCCATCCATCCGTCCATCATTTCATCCATCCACTCATCTATCCCGCAATCTCCCTCTCTCCATTCCTGCTTCCTTTCCTTCCTCCGCCCATCAACCCATCAACCCACCCACCCACTCACCCACCCATCTATTCATCCAACCACTCATCTATATCTATATCTCCCTCTCTCCCTGCTTTCTTCCCTCTCTCCCTCCCCCTCCCTCCATCCCTCCCTCCCTCCCTCCCTCCCTCCCATCCTCCCATCCCTCCCTTCCTCCCTCCCTCCCTCCACCCATCCATCAATCCTTCCTCCATCAATCCGTCTAATCACGCTGCTACTACAAATGAATACCTGTCTTGCCAATCGTTCTGCAACCCATCCCTCACTCTTCCCTATACCAGTTCTCTCGCTCTCTCGCTCGCTCTCTCTCTCTCTCTCTCTCTCTCTCTCTCTCTCTCTCTCTCTCTCTCTCTCTCTCTCTCTCTCTCTCTCTCTCTCTCTCTCTCTCTCTCTCTCTCTCTCTCTCTCTCTCTTTCTCACAGCGCACCTGCGCATCGCCGCCTGCCTTTGAACTTCGACCCCCGCAGCCTTTTCCTATCAGCCTCCAGTGAAGGTAGGCTGCTCCACCGACTTCGTACTCGACGTACTTTCGAGGTCAACCAAGGCCATCGAATACGAATACTTAGATTCCGATTAGAGGTCTCAGCTGACGGCGCCTAACTCATAAACCTTTTTAAGGTCCCCATAATTCAGGCGGGTGTCTCACCAATTGGATGACCCCCGATAAAAACGCCCATCAATTAAATGAACAATTCAGAGACCATTAAAAGAAAAGGAAAGGGTGGGAAATAGAGAAGGTTTGGGCGGAGAAAGAGGCAGTATATACATACAGATATAGGCCCACACACACACATACATACATACATACATGCATTCATGCATCTATGCATACATACATACGTACATACATACATGTACATACATAAATACATACATACATACATGCATACATACATACATACATACCTACATACATACATACATATATACATAAATAAACACATACATACATACATACATACATACATACATACATACATACATACATACATACATACATACATACATACATACATACATACATACATACATGCATACATACATGCATACATTCGTTTCGTTTCGTTTATTTTTGTAACCCAAGATAACACATAACAATTTACACTGAGGTGGCTCAACATAGGGTAACACAGGAGACCCAGAATGGGCCGGAGGTCCCGCTAACCAGGGCCACCTGAGAACAGTATGTAACATATGACATAATGTGGCCAGCAGTAAATAAAATAACATACATACATACATACATACATACATACATACATACATACATACATACATACATACATACATACATACATACATACATACATACATACATACATACATACATACATACATACATACATCCACCATCTATGCACACATGCATATACATGTACATACATGCATGCCCACACACATACTGTACATGCATATTCAAATACATGTCTGAAATAAATGCATACATGTCTGCATATATACATTCATTATACATATTGTTCTAAGTACCCATTTCCTCGGCCAGTGTTAGATAGGCGGATCCCATTAGTGGAGATTAAGTTTAGGCCGTCGACTTAAAAGCCGCTTATCTCCCAATAATCTTTGCAGTGTAATCATCTCTCCTTCGTTCGCTTTGCACCGATCGCATTCCATTCTCACGATCCATAAAGACCTGCTCTGTGAGTCTCTCCATACGTCCCACCAGTATGCTTCGAGCACATAAATTCCGTTATAGGAGCTATAGAAAGCGATTCTTACAATTAGAAATACCCTTCTGTTTAATATGATGCTGTTGTTATCATTATGCACCCGACATCAAACGAAGGCCAGTTCGACTGAAACTGTTGTATTAAAGCATAATCGCTTGGAGGAAGAGAAGGAGAAGAAGAAGGGTGAGGAGGGAGGAAAGAAGAAGGAAGAGGAGGAGAAGTGGAAAGAAGAAGAAGGAGAAGGGGAAGGGGAAGAATTTGTGATAATGGTGATGATCATGATGATGATGTACATACATGCATGCATACATACATACATACATACATACATGATGATGATGATGATTATGATTATGATAATAATGATGATGACGATGATGATGATGATGATGATGATGACTATGATGGTGATGGTGACGATGATGATGATGACGAAGGAATTCAGGAGAAAATGAGGAGCAGGAGAAGACAAAGAATGGGAATACCCAGAAGGTTCTGCAGAGGAAGCAGGAGCGGAGAATAAAGTGGAGGAAGAGGATGAGAAGAAAACAAGCAGTTCCTTGAGTTATCCCCGAGAGGCTGCCACGTTGGCGACTACATTTTTTTAGTTAGGTTGAGTCCTTGCCCTTGCCGTCTGATCTTCCCACTGATACACATACAGTCGGTGTTCTCTGATAGCTGAGTTGGTTGGACGGTTCAAGTGGAACTGGTAAGCCTGGTTGATTATGCGATAGGTCAGGAAAACCAGAAGTCCGATTACGGTGTGTAAGCAAGATACGAGAGATAAACCTTAAGTTCAGACCTGAATAATAACATTTAGGAATTGATAAAACACGAAGAACTGTAATCGGTTACTTGCACAAGTAGAACTGTAATCGGTTACCTGCAAAGCTTTGGACCAGTCAGTCACCGATAGGCGAGAACGCTCGAGAGCCGAATAATACCTTGGTGCCAGGTACACTTGCCCGTTGATGATGCAACTTTTTCTGGTAAAAGTGGTGAGCAACGGTCTACAATCCAGTGTCAACGTTTTTTAGATAGACTGGCGGAGGGCACAAGAAAGGGAGAGAAGAGGGAAGGGCAGCTGGGTTTAGAGGAAGGCAGGGAAGTCATAAGAAGGCAAGGTAGAAGAGGAGTAGGGAGGCAGGGCGGGGAAAGCATGGTAGGGATAAGAAGACGGGGAGACCAGGGCATAGAAAGGCAGCGAGAAGGAGAGCAAAACAGAGCAAGGAGGGGTGTGAGATGGCAGGGTAAACGAGAGCAGAGAGAGAGAGAGAGAGAGAGAGAGAGAGAGAGAGAGAGAGAGAGAGAGAGAGAGAGAGAGAGAGAGAGAGAGAGAGAGAGAGAGAGAGAGAGAAAGAGAACATTGAAATGCGAAGTAGTGTAGTGGAAAGCATAGTAAGGCATGGTTATTATGAATTGATCGGGTGAAATCCTTCACCATTGCTGCCTGCAGTTTGAATTGGTGCCACGCCTGTGAACGGACTATGCTAACCAGAGAGTTAATTCTCAGAAATAAGCCACCATCGGTATGCGAACCGGCAACATCATGCCGAGAGGTGCATGGGACGTGTACTCTAACCAGTGTAGATAGAGAAAGAAATGCCAGAGGATAGGATGGTGTCGTAGGAGCAAGGGACGGAAAAGCGAAAGAGAGAGAGAGAGAGAGAGAGAGAGAGAGAGAGAGAGAGAGAGAGAGAGGAGATATATATATATATGTATATATATATTTCAGTCTTTCAGGTGCAGACTTGTTTCGAGTCTTACACAAAGACAGACAGACAGACACACACACAGACAAACAGACTTACAGACAGACAAACAGACAGACAGACAGACAGAGCGACAGGCGGAGAGAGAGAGGCAGGAGTGTATGTAGGAATGAATAGAAGCCAACGGGTGAAGGAAGAAACCGCGGGGTAGGGATGAGATGTGCATGGTGGGATGGAATGACGGGGGAAGGGATGGATGGAAGCGCCACTGGCGATCGTCTGCGAGGAGAGAATCCGTTTCCCACGGAAGTGAAACTGAATTATGGGACATCAAAGGCACAATTTCCGGTTGCGATGCGGGACGATTCGTTCTACTCAGCATTTCAGTCCTTGACGTCCAGACTTGTTTCCAGTCTTACACAAAGACAGACGGATAGAGGGACAGACAGACAGACAAACAGACAGACAGATGGATGGACGGACGGACGGACAGACGTCACTGGAACTATGTTATCGATGGATGGTCTGATGGAATTCGACTGACAACTCGGCGCTACAGAAGTCATTGCAATGGATTGGATTTAATTAGGAGACAAGTCGAGATGAGATGGAAATGGGTTGCAAAGAGGACAAGAAGAAAAGGAAAGTCAAAGCTGAAGGTGGATTAACGAAATCCAAATGGAAATGGTCTGAGATTAGACTATATACTTAGACACTCTTGCTGTTGCTGCTATTCGTCATTCGTTCGTTCGTTCGTTCATTCTTTCAGTCAGTTGCTCCTCCCTCCATACATCTCTCCCTCCCTCTTTCCCTCCAAACATCCCTCCCTCCCTCTTTCCCTCCTTACATCCTTCACTCCCTCTCTCGTCGAATATTACACCCGACCATTACGCTGGCTGCCCATCAAACAAGGAATCCAGTTTTAATTTGTCTTACCGTTAATCAATTTTTGCACTCAGATCAGTCAACCAATTTCTGCTCATACCAAACAAACATTACATCGATCAATGATGGATACTTTCAATCTCCTTCTGATTCTCACCTGAACTGTAATCGGCGCCTGGGCGTTCACCGTGGCTGCTCGTCTGAGGGTTTGGATGGCACTGCCAGGTGCAGTGAGCTCTGTCAGATCTTTAAACGTTGTTTAGGTCTAAGCTTAAGAACATTTTTGTCGCCCAAATATGTTCTGGAAAAGGAACGGAAGGAATTGAGAGAGAGAGAGAGAGAGAGAGAGAGAGAGAGAGAGAGAGAGAGAGAGAGAGACAGACAGACAGACAGACAGACAGACAGACAGACAGACAGACAGACAGACAGACAGACAGACAGACAGACAGACAGACAGACAGACACAGACACACAGACACAGACACAGACACAGACACACAGACACACAGACACACAGACACAGACAGACACAGACACAGACAGAGACAGAGACAGAGACAGAGACAGAGACAGAGACAGAGACAGAGACAGAAAGACAGAGACAGAGACAGAGACAGAGACAGAGACAGAGGCAGAGACAGAGAGAGACAGAGATGCTTAAGAATCGCCTGTTTCAACTTGTTTATCCTAGAAATAGTTTCCTACATCCTGATGCTATAGAAATTCTCGTAAACACTTACAATTACCAATTGCAATTTAAATTTCGATTGCAGTTGAAATCGCATTAAAAGACCGTTGATTGTGCGCTATATAACGACGGCGCTATAGAAGTCATTGGATTAGATTAGATTAAGTGACTCATTCACTCGATTGCCAGGTCTGTTACTGCTTCGATGTCTATCGATCATGTCAGTGTCTGTTTATATAATTATGTTAATCTGTCTACTTATTATCTGTCTGTGTATCAATCTGCCTGTCCGTCCATACATTCGTGACTGTCTGTCTGCCTGTCTTTCTGTCTGCCTGACTGACTGTCTGTCTTTCTGTCTGTCTGTCTGTCTTTCTGTCTGCTCGTCTATCTACCTGTCTTTCTGTCTGTCTGTCTGTCTGTCTTTCTGTCTGTCTGTATTTCTGTCTGCCTGTCTCTCTGACTGTCTGTTTGTCTGTCTGTCTCTCTGACTGTCTGTTTGTCTGTCTGCCTGTCTGCTCAATGTAGCACGACCAGGTGAGTGTCTTTAGGGCCACGTGACGTGAGGTCATAAACATTGGAATTCCGCCGAGATGGGACGATGCAGCAGCCAGGGACCGCCTGCGGTCATCGGGTCATCGGTTGGCCATGTCAAGTCCATCACTCGGACAAATGACCAGTCTACGACCGACATAAGCAGGCGTATGGCCGTGCTCGAGACTGGCCATCTTCCTCTTCCTTCTGTTTACCACTTCTCTCCTTCTGTTCTCGCCTCTTTCCATCCCTCTTTGCCTCCATCCCTCTTTGCCTCCATCCCTCTTTGCCTCCATCCCTCTTTGCCTCCATCTTTGCCTCCATCCCTCTTTGCCTCCATCCCTCTTTGCCTCCATCCCTCTTGGCCTCCTTCCCTCTTTTTCTCCGTCTCTCTTTTTCTCCTTCTCTCTTTTTCTCCTTCTCCCTTCCTCTCCTTAAAGCTTTCTCTCCATTCTTCCTTCTTTCATTCGTCCTTCTTTTCCTCTTCCCCCTTCTCTCCTTCCTGTATTGTTCAATCTCTTCTTCTCTCCTATATCTGCTCTTTCCCTACCTCAATCTGTCGTGTCTTCCATATTTCTTTTCCTCTCTCCATCTCCGTTCATCCATCCATCCATCCATCCCTCCATCTCTTCGTCCCTTCTTCTCTCATTCCAACTCCTCTCCTTCCCTCCATCCATCCATTGCTTCCTTCATCAGACGTTGCAGCGATTGCAGCAAGAATTTACGTCAATCAGTTGCATAACGACTCATCGTGGCTATAGCCATATGGTTCGGACGCGCAGATGACAGCCACATGGCTCGTAACCTATAGCCAGCAGCCAGCGAGACGCATGGCTCGAAGAATTCGGTGACGAATTGGATTTTCGCGACCGACTTCGTTATTTGATTTCGAAGCAGTGGGAGACAGAAGTAGACAGACGGAGACAGACAGAGACAGAGACATGCAGAGAGAGATTTTATATATAGAGACAGATACAGAGAAATTTAGAGAGATTGAGAGAAAAAGGAAGAGGCGTTATGAGCGGAAATAATTATTCTGCTGTCCAATTTGCGACGCGGTAAACAGGGTGAGGGGATCTGCCTTGTGGGGAAAAACGGTTTTAGAACGCGTGGTGGATTTGGGGACAGGTAAGGTAAAGTAACTGGAGCAAGGGAAAGGCGAGGGAAAGGCGGGGAAAGGACAAGAGAAAGGCAAGGGAACAACAAACCAAGGAAAGACAATATGTGACGGTGCATGATGAGACAAAGTTATAGTTAATGCAAGTCATGACAAGGCAGGATAAGACAAGATAATGATGACGATGATGATGATGATAATGATGATGATGATGACGACGAAGAAGAAGGAAAGAAAAAAAGGGAAGAGGAGGAAGAGGAAGAGGAGGAAGAGGAGGAAGAGGAAGAGGAGGAAGAGGATAAGGAGGAAGAGGAGGAAGAGGATAAGGAGGAAGAAGAGGAAGAGGATAAGGAGGAAGAGGAGGAAGTGGAAGAGGAAGAGGAAGAAGAAAGCAAGCTTGTTCTAGGCGATGCAGGAAAAACAAAGAAGGCCTAAGGCTTGGCAATGCAGGATAAGGCAAGCTAAACCCTCACAAGACAGCATAAGACAAAATAAGAGAAGGTTAGAATAATCATAAGCAGGGAAGAATAAGGCAAAATAAGACAAGACAGGCAATGAAAGATTAGGTTGAACACATCCTAAATATCCCTTCCAACTTCAAATCCAGGTGGATCTGTATTCTGTAACTAAGACAAAAGAAATTTTCTGATTGGTTGTAGTGCGCCAAATGAACCGCCTAGTGACGACGCCGAGAACTACGACGGGAAATTCCACTCAGCGATGACGTAGTTCCGGCGAGGCCCAACATGGCGTTCTTCGGCCTCGCTTTAGCGACGATCTACATATCTATCTCGGTGAAATTCCACGAAAACGAGGCGCACGGAATACAGCGACCGAGACCGAGAAACTCTGGTCAACACTTGGTCGATTCCCGTCCGTTCTCTTACGTCTGCATGGTTCAAGGAGATTCATGCTCGGTTCTAGGGCGTGTCAGACTCTCGAATGGAGAGCATAGTACTCCCTCAAAATATTATCATCATCATCATTATGATGATATGATCATCATCATCATCAGCAGCAGCAGCAGCAGCATTAGCAGCAGCATCCTCATTATAGATTATTATTATTGTTATCATTATTATTATTATTATGTGTTTTTGTTCCGTTCAGCATGTGTGTAGGTATGTTAAATTGTCTGTATGAGTTTCAGAATAGTTATCTATTTTTGCCTCTGTCTATCTGTCTGTCTCTCTACCTTTCTATCTATCTATCTATCTATCTATCTATCTATCTATCTATCTATCTATCTATCTATCTATCTATCTATCTATCTATCTATCTATCTATCTATCTATCTATCTATCTATCTATCTATCTATCTATCTATCTGTCTGTCTGTCTGCCTGTCTGTCTGTCTGTCTGTCTGTCTGTCTGTCTCTATACCTTTCTGTCAGTCTGTCTGTCCATCTGTCTGTCTGTCCATCTGTCTGTCTGTCTGTCTGTCTGTCCATCCATCCATCCATCCATCCATCCATCCATCCATCCATCCATCCATCCATCCATCCATCCATCCATCCATCCATCCATCCATCCATCCATCCATCCATCCATCCATCCATCCATCCATCCATCCATCCATCCATCCATCCATCCATCCATCCATCCATCCATCCATCCATCCATCCATCCATCCATCCATCTCCTATCTATGCGATTTCTTGTAGTAGGCTACCTGGGGTTGATAATCGCGCACATCCGCCCACCGTCTGACTCATAGGCCTCTACGTCATCAACGACTGTGCTAAATAGTTTATTGACGTCACACGTGGATGTAAAAAACCAGTTTAATTGAGTAGGTGCTATTTTCAACTAGCAGTCATAGAGCTGAAATTGAAGGCTTGCTATTGATATAGTTGGTAATTAACTCCTCTGAGAGATGATACTCTCATTCGCGGGGGCTGAGATGGGAACGCCTCTGAATAGACATCCTGTTGGTGTTGGGGCGCTATATAAAGACTCCGAATGAACACAATCATGAATGAGTGTTCGGTAATAAGGCGCTATAAAATTGTCCGGCTAAGTTTAGGCAGACAATTAAGGGTGTGACCTATGTCTCTGAATGATTGTTTGGCTGAGTTTTGATCTTTGGCTGCTGATTATTGTATCTCTTTTTCAGTTCTTGTAAAATAAGTTCTTTTGACTTGCAGAATTGTTATTCTTGTCCCAAACAGAAAGGGTGGCAGGTGCTGTGTAGTTAGTGGTACGGCTCTGGACATTTGCAGCTTGGGTTCGAATCCGAGTGCGTCTCGACATGAAACTGACCATTCGTTGCCAAGCAACGTGACCCCTTAGAAACGGTTGTCCTGTTGTTGGATTGGCTGTTGTCTTGTGCGCGCTTCAGCCGTAATAACTCCCAGACTCAGTGCCACGCCTTTGACTGATAGTACTGACCGGGGCGTGTAATGGATGATCGATTGTAACGTACATGTATCCAACAAAGACAATTACATGTATAATGCATACTTACTAGCAAACGAATTTCATGGTCGCTTTAAAGATTCAAACATGTCAGCCGGAATATGATTAATTACAATTCAATATCTTGCCTTGCAATACTTCACCTTACCTCGCTACTACCTTACTTTTCCATGCACTGTATTACCTTAACTTATTTATTGTATTGTATTGTATCTAAAGATTTATATAGCGCCTCTCTCAGAATAACTATTCAGAAGCGCTCCCAGCACGAAAACCCCGGGGGAAACGAAACAAAAAGGAAACAAATTATCTTATCCTACCTGACCTAGTCTTACCTTACCTTACCTGATATCATCTTAATTTATCCTATCTCAATTGTATTGTCTTGCTTTAACTTACCCCAAGGCACCTTACCTCAGCTTATCCATTCTCTGCGTGCCTCAGATGCGGGGTCATATACGATGGATCACGTGCCCTCGCAGTCGTCCTTCTGACTGGAAAGAATAAGTCGACTGCCGTTTTGGACTGAGTGTAGAACTGGGCAAAATCATCTCCGATGCCCATGGATTATCGGCATCAATAACGTCCCAGGCTAGACTTTCCAGATGGTTCTGCAGACTGGCCATTTTATCAGGCGCTCGCAGACGCACTTCATGGACGCTGCGGTCTGCAATAGGAACACTACAAACAGGACGAGTGGCGTAGTGTTTAGTCTTAACAGTTGATTTCATGATCGAACAGATGTTGTCAATGGGCTCCCGAGCACACTATCGGTAGAGGGCAGGGCCCTCATGTGTTAAAGTCAACAAAGTCAACAAAAAGTCGAACAAGGCCGATAAGTCGGTAAAATTCGATAAGTTGATACGAGTCGATAAGTCGATAACAGTCGATAAGTCGAAAAAACGTCGATAAAGACCTAAACCCCCTAACCCTAAACCCGGCTTGACCCCTAACCTAAACCTCTAACCCTGACCTAGCCCTAACCCTAAACCTTAACCCTAAATTTTCAGGGCATATACACATACTCTGCTTATACACATACCCTGAAATTTCAGGGTATATACATATTCCCTGATTATACACATTCCCTGTAACATATACAAGACAACAATTGAATGAGAGAAGTTATTGTATATCGAGGGGAACATATGGTGGAAGAGTTAGAGTTAGTCATATATGGGTAAAATGAAGAGCTTAAATAGCCAGATCTAGAGAAACGTTGTTTATTAATTTTGTATAGCATCCTGGCAAGGAAGCATTTCTGAGTCAGGTTGTCAAACATGGGGCGCTCACGGTTATGGGATCGGGGAATGAGAAGCGAGTTTTTCTTGATCGGCGGTAACAATTTATGCAATACATGGCAAAGATTGTGCAGAATACAGGCACAGAGTCTGGTATCCGCATTGTTACAAAGAGTCTCAAATGAAGGAGAAGATAGAGGTAAGTAAAGTTGGCGTACCAGCCTCCGGATAATACCCTCAAGAGCCTCCCGTTCCTGTCCTGTCGCGATGCCCCACTAAACAGGCGAGCAATACATCATACCGCCCGGAGTGGCACATCATATAGGCTGTCCCCAGACAGCCCATGCGACCTCAGGATCCGAAGTGCGTAGAAGGACTGCCTTGCTTTCATGGTCAGATCATGATTGACCCTTGACATTTTACTCAAAATAGGCCTGTGAATGAACTGTTTGCAGTTACGGAGAAACACAGCTGCAACTGTATAAACTATTAGGTCTTCTGGCTAATACAATGCAATTCAAACAAACGATTTTGACACTTTTTCAACCATACATCACATTTACCTCGAGATTAGTTGTGATATGACAGTGTTAAACATCTAATCTAAGCTCATGATTTCTGTAGCGCCTTTAGCATACTGCATTATCATTCAGATCCTCTAAGGAGTCTCACTGAGCTGGCGCTACAGAAATGTGCGATGACAAGGCATCAGTCTTTGGTAGCATCAAGCGAAACCGTACTAAGTCATAATCTGTAAAGAAGTATCGTCTACTTCCGATAGGCTAAAGAAACGGGAAGTCTGGTCACGGTGGATAAGTACATTTGGAACAAACGAGTCTTAAGCTCAGCTCGGAATGACAATAAGTCTTAAGTCCAGTTCGGAATGGCACGACGTCTTAAGTCCAGTTCGGAATGGTACTGGGTCTTAAGTTCAGGTCGGAATGACAATGAATCTTAAGTTCAGCTCGGAATGACAATGAATGTTATAGTTTTTAATTTAATTACTTTCATTATCACATGTAAACAAGTTGCGGTATGTCAACTTAGTATTTTTAATAAACGAAATCTACTACTGCTAAGTTCAGCTCGGAATGACAATGAATCTTAAGTTGAGCTCGGAATGATAACGAGTTTTAAGTTCAGCTCGGAATGGCACGACATAACTAACAAAACACAGCCATGGCTGGACTGCCGAGAATTCGAAAGCCTTGAACGATCCGCCATGAACGCCCGACGACCGAGCGCTGGTTTGGTACAAGGCACACCGAGAGTCAAGCCTCCGTTGATCAAGTGTAAAATGTGTTTTCGAACATAAAAGGTCAGCAAGGAGCAGAGATAGGTCTGCTTATTTATGCGCAATACCTTATGATCGCTACGTTACCAAGTTTAATAAACTCTATTCTTTGGTGGATTGGTAGCTAACGGAACGAATGAAATATCAGCTTGTATATGTTGATGCTTAAGGGTTTTATCTGTGACTCTGACAAATAAATTTTCAGCCATTTGTAGTTGTTGCAAATCTCTGTAAGTGATATCAGTGAGAAGTCAGTCACAGTATCCGGGTGGGTTGGAAACAATGGCATTGCCAGTGAAGCAAGACACTCCAAGACATGTAGCATCTGGTTATACACATTTCTCATATCTCAAATGATTTGTTTATGGTCCGAATGTGGCGCAGTAACTTCAAAATAACTTTTCCTAATAGCCGAGTGAGAGAGTCTTTAAGAAACGGTTTGATTGAGCAAGTTATTATAATGATACAGTAACTTCAAAATGTGGTTCTTTCCTAATAACTGAGAGAGTCTCTAAGAACCGGTTTGATTTAATCAGTTACGATATAATAATAATAATAATAAAAATAATATCTTTTCTTTAATTGAGCGCCTCACAAACGCACTGCGCTGTACATTTACATGTTATGCAATTGAAACAATCTTAACTACTAACAGAACAGACAGCCTGTAATACACGGCGCTAATAGCAGCCTACAAAGCATATCCGCCCAACGGGGGCTCGAACTCGGTACATCTCGTTCTCTACGCCAGATGTTATCCAATGCGCTATCGGGCATATGGTAATTTCATAATTGGAGCGTCTTTATTACATGTAGTTTAAAGAGTCTTTAGGAATCGGTTTGATGAGTTTCGGCAGATTTGTTCCGCTGACTAACAGACTTCCTGGAATCAACGGATAGATCTTGTAATGGTCGATTAGATCCGATACCGATTTCGCCTCATAGTCACGACTGAAGAGAAAATAGCGCCGCGGATTCGAATCCCACTGCTGAAGAATCGTGAAGTGCTTCATTTTGCCTTTATGCCTATACAAGAAAAACGAAAAAGATCTGCAACTGAAAAATTTATATATCGCCAACTGATTTGATAAAGTGTCTGTATAGGTAAAGTACTTTGGAGAGCCGCTATATAGGCCCTACATGCTCTGAAAGAATGAATGAATGCATGAATGAATGAATGAATGGATGAATTAATGACGCAGAAATGCGAAGAATGCTCCTATGATTATGATTATGGTGATGATGACGACAACAGTTCAATTATAATTTGTTGTTGATGGTGCAGCTGTGATGATGATGATGATGATGATGACTATGATGATGATGATGATGATAATAATAATAATAATAATAATATGTCTAAAAATGATGCTGATGATGATGATGAGACGAAAAGAAAGATTGTTATGTTGACTATCATGATTTTCTTACTGATGATGCTTCTGGTGACGACGACGACAATGATGAAGATTACGCGAAAGTGCCAACGTATGACGATGGAAAGTACAACCATGGCGCCATAGAGGCCCTTACAAATGATAATTAGCAGAAAGACAGTCCTACTTTAAGACTATCTTATTTGTTAGTAACAGCACTGACTTTGGTTGGGAGAGCCTCTGAATATCTGAGTGGAGCTTTAAAAATGTTCAATTACAATTAAAATTACAATGCACGATTACAATTTAATTTTTTTTACAATTTGATTTAGGCTACACATTACAATTTAATTTTACAATTACGATTAACAATTACAACTACTTACGTGACGGTGAGTGCCAGCTCGACTTTGGCCATGTTATCATCGGACCCAAAGGGCCGGATGAGGTACCAACCATCCGTCTTCTCATATGGCTTCATCACCTCGCTTATCTACAACATTGCAAACATCAGCGAAGGGTTCTTCAAACGAAGATAACGTATTTTATCCAGGAGTTTCCAACAACGACTACATATCTACACGATGCAATGTGTGGCCACTTGGCTTTGTTGATACGACGCCGCTCACAAGTGCGGTGATTTTTAGCAAAAAAGGGTTAGTATTGGGATCTAGGGCCGAGTGATACCAGACGCACACTTAGCCATCCATGCTTTCAGCCTCGGTAATGGGTGTGAATGGAAGGATGGAAGGTGTGCTGTCGTTGGAATGGCTGGAGTCGTGTTTACGTCTCAGCCGAAGCATTAACCCTGAAAACACGCTTCTCAGAAGCTTCTGAGGCCTCAAGTGAACAAGTGTGCTATCATTACCTGTTTTACCTTTACGATTTACCAGGTGGGAACGCCTCTGAATGGACATCCTGTTTGGGCGCTACATAAAGGCTCTGAATGAATAGAATTTCAAATGAATGTTAGTTGATAAGTCGCCATACAATAATACTGCTCGGTTAAGTTTACTCCGATAATCAAGGGTGCGACCTTTGTCTCTGATTGATTGTTTGTTTCTTTGATCGACAAAGATATTCCAGCGGCTTTGGCCGCTGGAATATCTTCTGATATCTTGCAAAAGGCGCCATATAAATTCATGGAACTATGCTTCCACGAAACAGGAAATTAACAACCGATTATCCCTCTAACTATTTTTTCTTACTTTTTCAAGACATTTTTGTTACTTTCTAATGAATTTATTTCTAGCAGCTTCTTAGTAAGTTTTTTTATCCCCAAGAATTTCAATGACCGTTCTTTAGGTGGCTTTCGTCACACAAACCAATTCGGGGTCAACTCAACGGCGTCCCCCAAACTTTCAACTGGGCCGACATGACTGATTTGGCCGATGGATCTGCCAGCCAATGGATATACAAATGTTTGGTTAGAATACATTGTCCGAAAACAAATGCTTACTGAAGTTACTTATACTAGTACTTACTAGACTTATTTTGTGCTTTAGCTTTGGATGAAATCCCGGTAAGTCCCATAATCCGGGACACTGACTCCGGATCAATTCCGATTTTGGCAGGAAGTAAACATGGCGTCTCGAAAAGCTACAGAAACCATTCCAAGGCGACTGTACAATGTTGCAAACTGTCATAAAATAACGTATCACGTATGATCTCTTAATGCGATGTAATGAATTGGGTCAGTGTGTAACCGTTAAAAGTACTGCAAAACACAGTGATGTCAAAATGCTTGCTTTAAATTGTCAATGGCTAGATCAGCTATATAGGCAAGGTTCAACGATTTTTAATTGAGATACGTGATGCATGCATACAGCAAGTGAATGAATGAATGAATGAATGAATGAATGAATGAATGAATGAATGAATGACTGAATGAATGAATGACTGATTGATTGATTGATTGACTGAGCCAGTCAGTCAATAAATTTGATGCATTCCAATTACCAACTGCATAACTTCGGACTGTAATTGGGCGATTCTGCATCATGTCGTTCCATGTGAGTTCTTCTTTTGTACTGCATTGTATTGTATTTCTAAATTTATATAGCGCCGCTCGCAGCAGTGACACCTACTGAAGTAAACCCGATACTCTGTACATTTTTTCTCACTGCTAGAGTAGAGTTAAGTGATTTCAATTGAACTCAAATCAAACAGACAAACAAGCAAACACTCTCAATCAATCAATCAATCAATCAATCAATCAATCAATAATCAATCAATCAATCAACCAATCAATCGAAGCGTCAGTTTGATCTTGTAACTCGCACCTGCATGATTGCTGACCCTTAGCCTCCTCCTCTTTTACGAATCCTCCAGACACCAAATTCTCATTTTCGAGAAGCAGATCGCTTTCTCGCAGTTCCATCAGCTCCTGCTCAGACCTTTCTCCAGGTCCTGCAGCAGAGGAAGAACGTACTATGTTGGCCTCGGTAGAGAAGTAACTATCCTGGTATTGATGCTCCGTTGCACAATTCTCTGACAAAGAACCATCACTCCTTAGAGAAATGTTCGAAGTCTCGGACCTGGGTGCCACGTCAGTCTCATGGCTTCTAGATAACCTTTCTTCGCATTGAATGTTAAGTTCGTTCAGTTTCTTCCTTGTGTTTCCGTGATGTGGAAGTTCCTGAGGAACAGATGGACCTTCGCAACTTCTAAGGTCAATTTCCAAGGACTGTTTCGTAGTTTCAAGCACAACTGGGATTTGAACAGTTTCAATTTCAAGTCCCGTCGTTTCTTGAGTGGAGAGATCTCTAATTCCATGCAAACATCCAGAACTTTGAACATTACTTTCTTTCTCACAAGAGAAATACACGCGTTTCTTCGCCCTCTCCAAACTTTCTGCGGCGTCCCTACCACAGGCTGATTCCTGTGTGGGATGCTTGTCGCCCTCTGATTGGGAGTTATTGCACTTCCCCCACTTCCAACCAGCTCGAGATTCATTTTTCCAGGTGCTTATATCCTTGGCTTCCGGTTTGAATGGTGTTCTACTTGGAGTAACCTTGGCACCGTTCGATGACGTACTTCCGGTTGTCACGGCGGCGCAATCGTTCCGTGAGTATCTGAGTTGGGTGAGGCTCATCAGGTGCCACGAAGGTTCCACTTCCCTGGCAGAGAAACCTGGTGCAGAATCGGATGGCTAGGAACAAAACATAAATATGCGGTATATGTCATTGGTAACAGTAGACTAAGACATGACGCTGCCTCTCTTTGCTCTGTAAGACTGTAACCCGCGTGTAGTGGTCAACACGGAAACAGCCGTGCCACCTAGCGAAAGGTTTGATTAAATTCAGGGTAAGGTGATGCAGTCATGTGCTTTAGATATCTTTAAATAATTCTACGTGGACGTCGAGTGGGCCAACAACAGGGTGATGATAGTAATGATGATGACGACGACGACGATGACGATGATGATGACTCTGACAGAGATAATGATTGCAATGATGATAATCGATGACTGATAATGATAAATGATGATGATGGTGATGATGATGATGGTGATGGTGATGGTGGTGGTGATGATGGTGATGATTGTAGCTCATGCTGATGATGGCGACCGTTATTATTATTTTGACATAAGAAATTGTGAATTATTAAGTATCTGGTTTCAAACTCCTACCGTTGTGTCTTGGTGTCTGACGTCGATATCCACCTGTTGACCCTGTACAACAGACATCAGTTGCACTCTTAACAAGAACTCTCATTTCCATCAGCCCTAAGCCAATACTCACCCACCATTGCTAAGACCTATAGGGTTTAGGCGGCACACTATTCTAATCTAATCTAATCTAATGTCATCTAACCTAATCTAATCTAATCTAATCTAGTGTCATCTAATCTAACTTAATCTAGTCTAATCAAATTTTAATTGGAAACCTCTGTAGCTACGTCGGTGTAATACACAATCATCGACTGATGATTGCTTCGAAATAAAAGTCATAGGCCTACAATCTATTGTACAGAACTAATTAATCGTTGTGTTTCTCTTTTGTTTATTGTTATTGTTTAAATGTCCTGTTGTCTCTGCCCTATAGTCCTTCTGCAGAGACACTATATATATATAAATGAAAAAATATATACTTGCACTGTAAATAAATATACGAATTTCAATATACCTAAAAGACCTGGATAGAATCCTGGTCCTGAAATAGTTATAGAGTTCATTGCACTACAAACACGATATTAAGGAACATGGGGTGAACTTCGTGACCGGGGTTACCACGGTCCAAAAATTTAGACGACTTCGTCCAGACGGATTAGTGGGGGTGTTGAAAGGGCGCTAGGAACAAGTATAACCCCACCTCGAACGGGAAACAAGAACCTTTTGGCGTTGGAATATTCTTGAATAGACAAACTGATATGCCAAGGAATCTCGACTAAAAAATTTCAGTCACTATATAATATATGACTTTGCGTGCTCCAATGTATTGTATTGTAGGCCTATTCGTGAATTTTTATGCATCCAGGACAAAGTATTCAGTGTACATATGTAAAGATGTATGCATATGTGAAGGAGGTACGTGTGTGGAAGTACGTAATTTGGAAAATGTATGTTGCTCACGTTTATGTTAGTAAATAAGTATGTACACATATACGTGTAAGTATGTGTGTATGTCTATATCTGAATATTTATATGACGGAACGTCTCAAATGTGTGGTAAAACATGACGTACACATGTTGCATAGTCAAACGTCAGAGCCTATTGGCAATTCCAAAAAGCTCTCAATGACACCAACAATAGCAGTAACAATAACGACCAACAAAAGAACAATAACGGTTGCCTGACCCGGTAGTCGCGGCAGTAGTTCTGCCAGGACAGTTCACGCAGGTTGAACAACGTGTACCTTCGACGGGTCGTGACTTTTGACACGTGAGTCTTGAGCAAGGAGAGCAGCCCATCCCACAATTCCTTTCGACCTCTGATTTCCGGTGTGAGCGAATACCCAAGTTCAGTGTCGAATGGGGGCTCCGAATCATGGATCACCACGTCCAGAGTTATGGGATCTGGAAAGAAAAACGTGGACTCAGTTGTTCCTCACGTAATAATTAGCGGCGCACAGCATGTCCTCCGTAGGCCTATAGGGTATATCCAGAATCGCGCAAGACCCCATACGATCTACCCCCAGCATCTCACCCATTCGTCCTCCCAATTAAAGGCAACAAGAGCTTTATACCACGCATATATAGCACAAAAACAGTTACTAGATATCTGGGCTAAATAATGCGCAAAGTTAGAATTAGCATTAGCCTAGTTGCTAGGCATAAAGGTAACATTTACAGTAGGTCTAATGACCAACCTAACACCTGTACTCCAAAATCAGTCATCTGCATTAATATAACTCTTGAAGGATGCAGCTTTAATTTGCTGCGTTATAACATCAAGAGTGAATGAATAAACGAATATACACACACACACATATATACATATACATGTACATGTATGTATATACAACATATATTTACCTATATATATATACATATATGTATACACATCTATATAAATTATTTCTGTTTATATGTCAGTTTAAATGCATTCAAGTTTTGCGAGATAGTAGGCCCTACTTTGCCTGAAGTCGTCGAGCGCATTGACGATATCGTCTCGTGAAATCTGCTGTAGCTTCGATTGAAGGACTCTGATCGTACTGCCTCTCCTCGTTGACCAGTCCTTCAGAAGATCATACCCAGGGATCGGTCGACGCTCGAAGTTGTCCATCTCGGTCATCGTGTAACCGAGGAGGTCACCGATCGCCCGCCAGTCACGGCAAGGCATCGTGGTCATCAGCTGCTGACCGATTCGAATCAGAGCCGTGTCAGGGAGTTCGCGGATGAGGCGGTCAAGGTTGTAATAGAAGAGTCGTGGGTCATCGTCGCCTGTCATGGCGGTGTCTCCAAGTCTACCTGCATAAGAAGGTTTCCTGATCAATCAATCAATCAATCAATCAATCAATCAATCAATCAATCAATCAATCAATCAATCAATCGATCGATCAATCAATCAAGCAATCAAGCAATCAATCAATCAATCAATCAATCAACCAACCAACCAACCAACCAACCAACCAACCAATCAACCAACCAACCAGTCAGTCAGTCAGTCAGTCAGTCAGTCAGTCAGTCAGTCAAGATGTTAACAATATTGTTACACCGCGTAGGTTTAATTGAGGTCAACTCCGTGACGCAAATGTTCGAGATGTAAATAAAACGTTCAATGTAATGTGTCCTTTGTGGAAGTGATATGAGTCCTGTCTTTGCTGCAAACATCATCTACCACATGTTGTTTCGTGCGTGCCAGTTTTGCTCAAAATTAAACGATTCGTCAACTCCGTGACGGTCACCTCCGTGACAAGCCCATGTCATGGAGTTGATAGATTGTCACGGAGTCCTTATTTTCAAACATCTAGCACCATTTAAATGGTATAAGTGCTTTGATAAACATACGATAGCTGTATTGTAGCGATAATTTCATTTCATTCCATATTTTGGATGCATGTTTTATTGGTGCTACATTTCTAAGGAAGCTCATGCGATCAAAAAAATTGGTAAGCAGAGGCAAAAGGAAATGATCGAAAGATTTGTGCAGATCCAGAAAGGTATGCACGCTACAAGAGATCGAACGGCAGAGATGTCACAACAGAAAACAGAAGTTGAAGTCTGCTAAGCATATAGTGACAGAGCGAAACGGCCTCAAAGGAAGAAATGGCAAGAAGTTCAGAAAAATTGTCGAGGTAAAAAGAAAATTATATATTCGTGATGTGACAGCCACAACCTCTCCATCAACACCAGCTCAGTGTGATGAGTTGCCTTCTACAACAGCAGAGTGGTCAGCTAAGAATTTGCTTGGTCGAAGACGCGTTCCAAAGGACTGAAGTGCTGTATACCGCATCTTACAGACACTGCGAGTTAAACTAACAGTCGAGAAGAAACGTTCTGAACGGTACAGAAAGAGACATCAGACAACCAGAGACTTATGATAAAGAACAGGACAATTTCTTCACCAGAGGCCCTGGTGAATGAGAACGTTCGAAAGTCACTGTTTTGTAGGAAATTCGAATGGGAAAGTGGACATGTCTGGCATCATAACAAGTACACACGAGAGGTGTCTGACAGAAGCACGATAGGCCTGGGTCGCGAACTTGCAGCGTCGAAGCTGCTGACAAAACCCTTGGTGAATCTTCATCGTGCCTGGCATACTGTTGACTCTGTATTGGGAGAGGTAGGTGTCCATAGTTGCAAGCCCGCGGCGAACCCGCTAATTCAACTACAACTGTGACTGAGTCGTCATCAACAACTACTGTCGTTGTAACAACATTGACAGGCTCACGTGACAACAATGAAATTGTTGTTAAATTTTTAAATTAGCATCAGACAAGAACTCACGATCCAGGAAGAAACAAATAGATGATGGACCATCTACTCGTCTAATACAGGCCGAGAGTGACGAGGATTGAAACGTGCGTCCTTATAAGCATCGATATACAATGAGTTGAACTCTGATAAATATAATGTTTCTGGTTGATGATCTCATTTATTTCTTCGGGTGTTTTATGCTCCCTCATTACTTCTCACATTTACAGCCATGTAGCCGTTTTTTGTCTTGCATTTATGCCTCCATTGTCAGTAGTCTTCGGCTGACAGTGACTGATTAATTATTTATTTCTCATTGGTGCCTGAAGACTCTTAAATTTGTAGACGTCAACTGTGTGACGTCATATCCGTGACGCTTGTCAACTCCGTGACGCATATTAAATAAGACATTGATCTATACTTTAATGCAACGGTCTTTAGAAGTTCCATAAACCTTTGTCATAACTTTTATGCCGATTTTACATAACGTAGCATAGCATAGCATAGCATGACATAACATAGCATAGCATGGCATGACATAGCATGACATAGCATGACATAGCATGGCATGACATAGCATGGCATGACATAGCATGACATAGCCTGGCATTACATGACATGGCATGGCATGGCATGACATGGCATGGCATGGCATGGCATGGCATGACATGGCATGACATAACATAACCTAACATAGGTTTTAAGTGGTTCAGAAGACGTGTAGTCTATATTAAAGCCTCTGCAAATTAACCTGGAACGCTTAATAGCCCACATTTTCTAAGGGGACAGTAGGCCTACAATAATCAAAACCATTCCACAAGTGTACAACTCATGCACTGAGGAACTTCTGCCCTAATGTTCTTTTCGGTTTCTTAAATAATTATAATTAATACCTGTGACCCCGAGTTGCCTTGTTTGGTGCTAATTAAAAGAACCTCTCCCTTGTTTGGTGCTAATTCAAAGAACCTCTCCCTTGTTTGGTGCTAATCCAAATAACCTCTCCCTTGTTTGGTGCTAATTCAAAGAACCTCTCCCTTGTTTGGTGCTAATTCAAAGAACCTCTCCCTTGTTTGGTGCTAATTCAAAGAACCTCTCCCTTGTTTGGTGCTAATTCAAAGAACCTCTCCCTTGTTTGGTGCTAATTCAAAGAACCTCTCCCTTGTTTGGTGCTAATCCAAATAACCTCTCCCTTGTTTGGTGCTAATTCAAAGAACCTCTCCCTTGTTTGGTGCTAATTCAAAGAACCTCTCCCTTGTTTGGTGCTAATTCAAAGAACCTCTCCCTTGTTTGGTGCTAATTCAAAGAACCTCTCCCTTGTTTGGTGCTAATTCAAAGAACCTCTCCCTTGTTTGGTGCTAATTCAAAGAACCTCTCCCTTGTTTGGTGCTAATCCAAATAACCTCTCCCTTGTTTGGTGCTAATTCAAAGAACCTCTCCCTTGTTTGGTGCTAATTCAAAGAACCTCTCCCTTGTTTGGTGCTAATTCAAAGAACCTCTCCCTTGTTTGGTGCTAATTCAAAGAACCTCTCCCTTGTTTGGTGCTAATTCAAAGAACCTCTCCCTTGTTTGGTGCTAATTCAAAGAACCTCTCCCACTGTAGAGTTTCCTTTCCAGTGATAACCATATAAGGTTCTATTAGATATCCTCTGCTCCTCCTTCTTATCTCTCAAGTGTTGTTAGTCCACACCTTTTCGACCTTTCTTCATAGCTCAAATCCTTGTAGTCCCAAATTCCACTTCCTGTTCCAGGTATCAAGACACTTACTGTCAGTGTTGTATCAATTACATTCTAAATGTAATTCAATTATAATTGCAAATTACATGCTTGTAAATGTAATTGAATTACAATTACAATTACTTGATTGTGAAAGTAATTGAATTACAATTACATTTTGATTGTAATTCAATTACCAAT
>JACEVL010000614.1:0-72500 GCA_020284085.1 Aporrectodea caliginosa | reverse complement strand
GCAACAGAGTTCGCGTAATAGCATTTTCCCAAATGGCATCGCCAAACCCAAATAAAACTCTAAAAATAATTCAGTATGCTGGGACAGCCAATGAAGTGTGTCAGGCATGAAATGTGAGATACTGTCAACACTAAAAGAGCTTAACTGTAGCCATGAAGAGAGCATTAAGGCCAAAAATAAATACAGAAGAGCCCTGAATCCATAAAAGAGCTTATAAAAGGCCACAAAAGGCCTTCATGGAAAATATATAGGCCTAGAAGAATACTGTCCAGAAAATGTTTGAAAACTCCCTGTGCCTATAGATTGATTGTAAAGATTGAGAAAGCCTGTAGTATACGAACTCAACAGCAATTCAACTGAAGAAAGAAACTACATCTTAAAGAAAGAAAGGAAAGTGAGGGAATAATACATCTGCATCCCCTAAAATAGTCATCAGAGGAAAACAGTACAATCAAGAACATTTTCATCAAATTCGTCAACGGCCATTGAGTTGTAAGATGGCGTTAAACGTTGCTTAAAATAGAATGATTGCGACGTAAACGATTCCCAATAATCGAGGAAAGAATGGAGGGGGAAGGCCAAGAGGACTGGATAATGAAGAAGGTTTACAGTACGCTAAAGGAGACAGCTGGACAACGAAAAGAATGGCAACATTGGAAGTACGAACCTGCGTATAGAAGACAGAGAACCAATGAATAAGAAACGATTGGACAGCCCCAAGCCCCAAGGCCCAAGCGCCGCTATAGCCCGCTGCGTTGTGGCCAGTGTATAGGAAGAGCATAAGATGCTGGGCAATGCAGATAAGCCTCGATGTCAATGTCATCAGCATAAAGCTAACTGAAAGCATCACAGGAGGCCAAAACAGTGGCAACGTCAGCTGCAGCGTACAAAACGTGCAGCAGTGGTGCGAGAACAGATACATGCATGGGTACAGTCTGCATGCATGCTGGCGACAATGAGCGGGTATCCAATGAGATCGGGTGGACACTAATATAGTGCAGGACATTTTTGCACCGTCTCCGATGCTGATGATCACTCATCGATCGACTGATCGATTCATTGATCGATTCATTGATCGATTCATTGATCGATTCATTGATCGATTCATTGATCGATTCACTGATCGATGGATTTATAATCAATCTATCGATCCATGAATCGATCAATGATTGATTAATCGATTGATTGATTCATTGATCGATCGATCGATTTATTTATTGATTGATTTTTTTAAAGAATGACTCGACGACTGTCTCACTCATCGTTGCGATTACTGTATTCAGATATCTTATAGCCTATATGTAATTAAGTACAACAATATTTAATATATATATAATATATTATATATTATTGTTATACTTATCATACTATATGTTTATTAATTGTTCGATTAGTTGTTCGATTGATTGATTGAACTGCTTGATTGTAGGCTGAGTCGTGCGTCATAATGCGTCCCTTTCTCTACAAACTGACAAAGTCTGAGCTACATGCAGTCATGACGGGTGGATTTGCCACCGTTGCCGGATCATACATCGCCCTTCTGGTCGAAGTCGGGGTAGGCAGAGCAGCGACCCTCTCTACCCTTCATTCAATCGTTCTTTCATTTCGATCGTTCTTTCATTTACTCGTTTCTTCATTCGTTATATAGTTTGTTCGTAGGTGATACGACAGAGTAAGGCGTTGTAGGGTAGAATAGGGTAGGATGGGTTGAGGTGTTGTTGGGTAGTGTAGGTTGGAGTATGGCAAAGTATGGTAAGGTAAAGGTAGGACAGGAGTATAGGATAGGATGGTATAAGGTACGACGAGTAGGATATGGTAGGGTTGAGAACAGCAGGGTGGGGTATTGTAGTGTACCATGGGCGTATTTTTGGAGGTTACGGGTTCAACCCCGGAAAAAATTGCCGATTTTTTCTATGCAATTGTATGCGAAATGCCAAAAACTGAACTTTTCGACCATTTCCAATGGAAACCCCGAAAACTAAAACCCCTCAGAAATTGTTTTCTGGCTACACCCCTGTAGTGTAGTGTACAGTAGGGTGAGCCATGACTGCTTATGATCTACTGTGCTCTAATTTAATCAGCCTATATGCTAAGTTAATCTAGTCTACTGATATATATTAAGCCGTTGTAAAACTGCAAAAGACCCTGAGCTAATTCTTATATTCGTCACTAGGCATCGCCGGAGCACCTGCTGTCGGCCGCCATCATGTCAGCGCCGGCTGCACTGGCCATGGCCAAGCTCAGCTATCCGGAAACGGAAGTATCGCACACGAAGACGGAAGATGACGTCTACATGGAAAACACGTAAATGACACCACCATCGTCGTATTTTTAAAAGAAATCTTTTGCAGGCAGATTCTTAGTGCTGTTATTTCTACCCAAAGATTTTAAACGATACCCGGAGGAAATGAAATCATGTGAAACTGTTTTATCACTGTTAATCTTAATGCTGTTTTATTTATTTATTTATTCATCATCGTCATCATCATCATCATCATTATCATCGTCATCGTCATTATTATCATCGTCATCATCATCATCATCAGCAGCAGTAGTAGTAGGAGCAGCAGCAGTATATAGTGGTTGAACATAGTGGTACACTGTGGTAGTGTACAGCAGTGGTAGTAGTAGTGGTGATAGTAGCCTATATTAATGGGAGATCTTCCGACAATCATACAACTATGAAGTATTGGTAATAGTATAGCAGTGTGCACGGTTGCTGATGAAAATGATGATGTTGCTTGCTGGCGGCAACAGGAGCGATGATGATGATGATGATGATGATGATGATGATGATGATGATGATGATGATGACGACGACGACGACGACGACGACGATGATGATGATGACGATGATGACGACGATGATGATGAAGACGACGACGACGACGATGACGACGACGATGATGATGATGATGATGATGATGATGATGATGATGATGATGATGATGATGATGATGATGCCGATGACTCCTAATTTATAACAATGTTTATAATGTTATTGATAATGGTGATTATAATGATGATAATAATCAAAACGGCGGTGATGATAGTGGTAACGACGACTTCGATTCATGACAATGACCATTGTCTTGTCGACTCAGACCAGCTCGGAATCTGGTGGAAGCAGCATCGAACGGAGCCATAGCAGCCATCAAAGTCGTGTCATCTGTGGCCGCAAACCTCATCGCCATTCTAGGGTTGATAGCTTTCCTCAACAAGATGCTGGAGTATGTTGGACACACGATCGGCATTGAAGGCCTCTCCTTTAAGGTAGACTATCGTTCGAAAGAGGTTATGATTTCTATAAGGGTTATTATTACGTCAGGTATTTATGTATGTAATTTATTTGTGTAATTTATTTATGTAATATTTATTTTATTTATTTTTGTAATTTATGTATGTAATTTATTTATGAAATTTATTTATGTAATTTATTTATGTAATTTGTGTAGGCCTATGTAATTTATTTATGAAATTTATTTATGTAATTTATTTATGTAATTTAGTTACGTCATTCATTATATAATTTATTCAGGGCATTCATTTAAGTCATTTATTTATGTCACATTTTATGTCATTTATTTGTGTTTTTTATTTAGTTGTCTGCTTATCCTGCGCAGAGCATTAGTGTGCTAGTTGGGCAAAAGTACCTATAGGAGAATTATATACTCTGATACTGTACTTTCGGACACCGGCCTAACATAGGATCTGTAATTACTAATTCGTATTGTTATAGAAATGCTAATGTTGGACTATTTAGAAATTAAATATACTTTTTTTTCTAAGACGTTTGAGCTATAGCACTTATTAAGTGCTGGGAAGGGAGAGAATAGCTTAAAGGGATTCAATGATTCAAGTAGAATTGTTCGGATTGGCTAGCGACAAAAACTTTATCCCTAGAGCCCTTTATCAAAACTTAACTTAATCGGTGATCCTAATGCCTAGGTCTTTTCAACCTCTTTTCTTTTCCTATATTAATGTATTTAACCTGTTTGTACTGAGCTGCGGTTTGCCAGCCTGATTGGTTATAATAAACGAAGATATATATATAGGCCTATATCAATATCAATAGGCCTACACCATTACCAACTAAAAAAACTATCCAAGCGTTCAAACCAAAGCTGCAAAAGGTTCGGTTTGGGGTTTTTTAAACCAAAAACCCAGAAAACCGCAACTTTTTTACTTTTTTGCAAATTTACAAATAAATAAGTATAAATTATAAATGCCAAAATGGCGTCTCTTCAACTCTCTTGGCAATTGTATCGTCTTTGATAATCTTTTATCGTTTTTGTTAATTTCGTTACATGACGTTCTACAGTTCTAATTAATTTCATTTAAGTCTTATCTGATTAATTTGAACGCTAATACGCTATTTATGCCATTTTTATGAGTTTATGAGTTTTATGGTCCGAAATAGGAAAATCCTTAAAAAACTTTTCATTTTAAAAAACTTGGTTTGTTGCACCTCTGGTTCAAACAGAGCCACCAATTTAAACTTGTCTACGAAATCTAATCTAAAACCGTTTTATCTGCAGATGGTGTGCTCATTCATATTCTGGCCTCTGGCGGCCATTATGGGCGTAGAGATACAGGACGCAGGTAAAGTGGCCAGCCTACTTGGGACTAAGATCTTCGCGGACGAATTCATATCCTTCCGTGATCTGGGAATCATGGCTGGCAATAATGAAATAGCCGTAAGCAAGTTTATGCCTCATATCCATTCTAATCTAATCTAATCTAATCTATTCTAATCTAATCTGATATAATCTGATCTAATTTGATTTGAACAAGTTGATGTCTGACACTTGGTTTGCTGTGTCTAAGTTCTTAATCTAACTTAATCATAATTCTTTTAATGAGATCTGATCCTTTTGTTGATCTTATCGCAGATGACGATTAAGATTATTCTGTTTATTTTGATTATTCTATTTAGGCCTAACTGTCTTCCCAGTCTCTTTTCTTTGCCTTGAGTTACTTACTACCCCTCTCACCTTCTCAGTTCCGGAGACACCTTAAGACTTTCTTTTTCGCTGACTGAAGCGGGTCGATAGCGCTGCTGATTTTGAGCGGCGCTATATAAATGCTCGATTACAGTTACAATTAGAATTTGTAACAGATATAATCGTCGTCGATATAATACGCATTATCATTGGCGTCATCATAATCGTCGTCATCAATCCTGCCATTTCAAAAACAACTACGGTGTCAGTGATGATGATGATGATGATGATGGTGGTGGTGGTGGTGGTGGTGGTGGTGGTGGTGGTGGTGGTGGTGGTGGTGGTGGTGGTGGTGATGATGATGATGATGATGATGATGATGATGATGATGATGGTGATGATGATGATGATAACGATTACACCGACAACGACTAGAAATGTTACTTACGACGCCGCAGATCACCATGAGAAAGGTAATAAAAGGAAATCGTGGATCGCTAGTTCTCCACTACCTAATATAATATTTGCAATAATGAAAATGATGCTGGTAATGACGACCAAGATGATGATAACGACATGGCAATGATGACAACGACGACAACGACGACGATGATGATTGTGATGACCATCTATAGGAGCGATCGAAGGTGATAGCGACGTACGCCTGCTGTGGCTTCGGGAGCATAGCGGCCGTCGGGGTCTACATCGGAGCCCTCATCTCGGTTGCCCCCGATCGCAGGGGGGACATCTCTGAGGTAGCACTCAGAGCAGTCGTCAACGGCAACGTAGCCGGGTTCCTCACTGCCTGCATCGCCGGTATGTATACCAACTTTGTCCGGTAAGGTAAAACAGACACGATAACTATGGTCATTTAAGATGAGATCAATCAATCAATCAATCATAAAATTTATATAGCGCCTCTTCAAGGGCTCTACTCAGAGGCGCTCCCAAGCCAGGCCTGATCATACAGAAAAGTCTTCAATTGGGCGTAGAAGGAAGCCGAGTGAATGCGAGGAGATAACCGAAGGAAAGATGGCAAGACATTCCACGCTGTTGGACCAACAACAGAGAATGCTCGGCGCTGCATAGTAGCAGTGCGGGCATGTGGAACCAAGAAGTCACCCCGAGAAGAGGAACGGAGGGCTGAGCGACCCTTAAGAGAAGAAGAGAGAGTGAAGATGGTGCACAAGTAGCGAGGAGCTGAACCCAAGACGCTTTGCCAGACGAGAGAGCAGAGCCGATATAGGATACGCTGCCGGAGGGGAAGCCAGTGTAGAGTATGATGCATGTAGGGGGATACGCTACCACAGCGATGAATGGAACCAACAAGGCGCGCCGCAGACCGAAAGACCCTCTCAAGGGAGGACAAGCGGACTTGAGGAAGACCAGTGTAAAGAGAAGAGCAATAGTCTAGACGAGAGCAGACGAAGGCATGGATAAGAGTAGAAGCAGCAGAGGTTGAAAGAGAGCGAGCAACGACCCTAAGCTGACGAAGATGGTAAAAGCAGGAGCGAGACAAAGAGGAGAGGTGTTTAGTAAAGGTTAGTTCCTGATCAAGGATGACACCAAGGTCTCGTACAGAGGTAGAGAATGATATTAGAGGAAATTCAGCTGCAAGAAGGTTCAGGTCGAGTTTTGCCAGCTGCTGGCGGGTACCCGCCATATGAACTGGGTTTTAAGAGGATTTAGTCTCAGGCGATTGGAAGAAAGCCAGGCAGACAGAGTGTCAGTTGCACGAGACATCGAGCGAACAGCACTCAAAGCATCCCTTACAGAACAATGCAAGTAAGACTGAAGGTCATCAGCGTATGAGTGGCTAGAAAGAGCACTAGAAGCGAGAACAGATTCAAGGTCAGCAGTAAAGAGGATATAGAGATGACATAATATAAGGTAAACTAAACTAAAGAAACTATACATATATAAGGCAAGGTAAGACTAAGTAAAAAAACTTAAAGTATGTCCCATATCCCACAAATGGGATATATAATATATACGGAAGGCGCTTATTTCCTTTTCCAGGCCCCTTAGCTGGCAATGGACGAATATCAAGGTCATGGACACTGGGCAAGTGATATCGCAGGACTTGCCGTTTATTAAATTGTATTGTATTGTATCTAAACATTTATAAAGCGACCCTTGTAGGATAAACCATTCAGAAGCGCTCCCAGAACGCAAAACCCCGAGAGAAGAAGCACGTTTTGAGAAAAGAGAAAGAAGGGGAGAGGCTGCCAGAAAGAATTACAGTGCAAGCAGAAGGAGAAAGCGCATTCCAGAGAGAGGGACCAATTGAAGCAAAAGATCGAGACTGAGCCATAGCAGTTCTAGAACGAGGAACCAGAAGGTCAAGTAGAAGAGCGAAGTGGACGGTGAGAGGAAGCTTAATTAGACCGAAGAATTAAGTCCATTAAGTATTTCGGGGCAAGATCGCGCTGGACCTTGAAGATCAGACTGAGGATTTTGAATTGAATGCGGGCAGAGAGAGGCAAACAATATAGCTGTTCAAGTAGATATGTAGAAGTATCGGGGGAGACGGGCAATCAATCTAGCAGCTGAGTTGTACCGACTGGAGAGGAATAAGACGGACCTTGGTAAGACCAATGAGGCGGGAATTGCAGTTTACTTCCCGCCTTACTCTGGTATCAAATTCAACTGCTTGATGACAGAGGCACGGTTTGCGCAAAAATTATGCCCAGGGTCGTTGCACAGAGTCGAACTCGCGACCGCATGCATCGATGCATGATCGCTAACCAAACGCGTTACCAACAGACCACCGTGACGTTGCAAATAAGGTAAGTAAGGTAATGTAAATGAAGGTAAATAAAGGTAAGATATGGTAGATCGTATTTTCGTTTATCCAATCAATAGGAGCAGACAAAACGCTGCTTCTTTGTATAGTTAATACAGTCAGTTATAGTAGGTAAATTAAGGTTAAACCAGGTAAGTTAAGCATGGTATGGTAAGATCAATTATTGGCAGATAAGTAGCCTAAGGTAAATTTATGTAAAATAGTGTCAGGCAAGTAAAATAGTGTCCCATGATTGTGTCGGTTAAGGTAAGTTAATATAGGGGGGGGCCCGTGGCGCTTTGGATAACATCTGGCACAGAGACCGAGAGGTACCGAGTTCGAGCCCCCGTTGGGTGGATATGCTTTGTAGGCTGCTAATTAGCGCCGTTGTATTGCAAGCTGTCTGTTCTGTTAGTAGTTAAGGTTTAAATTGCATAACATGTAAATGTACAGCGCAGTGCGTTTGTCAGGCGCTAATTAAAGAAAAGATTATTATTATTATTATTATTATTATTATTATTATTATTATTATTATTATTATTATTATAATGCAAGATAAGTTAAATTCAAGTCTGAGAAGAAATGGAAAGCAAAGGTTAGATAATCGTCAGGTAGATTATGCTGAAGTAAGTTTAGGTCAGGTTTGGTAAGGAATGCGATAAGATAAAGTAAGATTAAGATAGGTTTATATAAGGTATAAGGTATGGTAATGTTATGTCATGTTAGGTTAAGCTAGGTTTCAGTAGCTTGGCTGACTTGATTTCGTTTAAGTAAGGTCAGATAGAAAAGCTGTTGCATGATATTGTATGTTGATCCCTTTGCGTCATATAGACGCATTGGGGCAAGATGGTGTAAACGCTAATTGCCCCTCTACGAATTCAGATCCGAAGATATTTGCTCTCATCAGACCGTGTCGGAGAAGATAGCTTTTACTATAGTTTTCATGTATGTCCCCACCCCACCCCCACCCCGCTTGCACAACAACAACCTGTACGCGGTGGCCCGTGCTATGCATATCGCGTAATAAAGGCGCTATAATATATATGTGAATCATTTCCAAACTGTTACCTAACTGGCGGTTTTAAGTATTGACGGTAACTGTTGTCTGACAGGTATTCTCTACACCGGTCGATCTCTGTTTGATTCTCCATCATTTCCTGGTAACGCTACATCATTATTTCCTGGTAACGCTACAGCATTTCCTTTGCTAATTTCCGAGAGCTAGAATGACGAAGAGGTCGCAGTACACTGACTTACTTACTTACTTACTCGAGTGTTCATTAGAAAACAACTTATGACCCGCAAAACACGGATGTGCACTTGGGAGAAATTTTTTACTTGAGTGTTTAGTCTATTTCATTCGGTGAGCTTTATTGTTATTGCAATTATTGCTAGAATTATTATTGTTAATATTATTATTGTTAGTTAATATTGCTGTTCCTATTTTCCAATGATGCTGTTTGATTACCGGTAGATAACATCATGCAACTAATTTTTTATCTTATAGTCTGTGTGTTGTTAAAAATGTAAATTTCGTAGACTATGTGTTAATTCTATTATCTTTTTCGTTATTATTTTCGTCTACCGGAAATACTGTACAAGTCTTCTAATTGGCTGATTAGATGAGCGCGAGCCGCGATTTTCTAAATTTAGAAATCCATAGAATATTTCATTACCTCATTTCCAAATATTATATTTAGAAAGCTTTAAATATAATTTGAAGTAACTTTACCTGGAATCCAAACTGCCCTTATCCGCCTACCGATTTTTGTTAACTGAGCGCCTGTGAATAAGGTGGTTCCCTCGATTTGCAGCTTTCGTGGGTGTTAGAGAAAATAATACATCTAGATATTAAGATTCCTGTAGGGCCTATTCGTTAGCTGTAAGACGTTTGGAAGGCACGTGATTATGACGTTTGATTTGGGGCCGTCCATAAAGTACGTCACGCTATTTTTGACCATTTTACCCCCCTCCCCTGTCACAAACTGTCACAAAACTCGGACCCCCCTAAAGTACGTCACACTTTCAACATAGAAATAATAATACTTCCGAAAGCAAGGCTAATACATAAACAAGGCTTCGCAACAGCATTATTACTAGCGCTCCTAGCGAGAGGAATCGTGAAAAACACATTCAGGTGATATGCATTTCATGCTATTTTGACATAAAACTAATTAAAATGTTTCAGAAAATTTTTGAAAATTATTTGTAAAGCTATGAAATTCTACTAAAAAAATAAAAAATAAATTATAAATAAAATAAAAAATTAATAAATGTGTGACGTCACACCCCCCCTCCCCCCTGTCACAAACTGTCACACTTTCTTAGACCCCCCCTCCCCCTGGAGCGTGACGTACTTTATGGACGGCCCCTTTGCTAAAATATTTAGTCTCTGCTATTTACTCTGTCTAGTAGCCTACAGTCGTTGCCTTCTGTAGGCCTATTGCAAAACGGAGAATTTAAAATGATTTTACTAAATTATTTAATGTGTGAAATACGATTTGATGATGCTGACGTCTGTAATTTTTAAATAATTTCATAGTCTTTGTATAGGCTAGTTTACGTAGAGTTAGATGTGCAGAGTTTTCACAGTAATATTGAATCTGTAACTTACTAGACCTAATAGCGTTTGTTACTATTTAGTTAGAAATGTGTCTAACTCTTGAAGACTAATCCGGATACTGAACTAAAATTACAGAGAAATATAAATTACTTGATTGTGTGTATGTTCTGTTATTATCGATCTCATTTAAAAAACACGGTGATTTACACGTCGACCTTCGTCTCAACCTAAACGCAAGAGGCCGACCTAGCACTTCAATCAGTTCTCTGATGAAGTGTGTATTGTGACTGGCGTATATGGAATCGATGTCCATGTAGTCCTGGTGTGTAATATGGGTAACCCCACCCACCCCCACCCCCGTCTGGAGTTTGACATGTCTGCTATTTTATTCGTTTATCTACATGTCTTAATCCTCGTGGTAATGTTTGGGGTGTAAACTCTCGTTGTCTTCGGCATGCATGGAATTCAGGCAACGTATATTTGGCTATTTGCGGGCGTGTTTGCCATTACCAAATTTCAAGCAACCTCAAAGCTTCTCACAGATTGGAAAACTCTTACAAATTAGAGACCAAATTAAGAAACCAAGTCAGTCATAAAGTTTTTAAAATGTTCCGCATAACCCTTCTTCAACATGCAGAAGGGTCCAGACCAAATTCCATCCAAAGGCTCCATACCAAATTCCATCCAAAGGCTCCATACCAAATCCCATCCAAAGGGTCCAGACCAAATCGGATCCAAAAGGTCCAGACCAAATCCAATCCAAAGGATCCAGACCAAATCGGATCCAAAAGGTCCAGACCAAATCCCATCCAAAGGGTCCAGACCAAATCGGATCCAAAAGGTCCAGACCAAATCCCATCCAAAGGGTCCAGACCAAATCGGATCCAAAAGGTCCAGACCAAATCCCATCCAAAGGGTCCAGACCAAATCGGATCCAAAAGGTCCAGACCAAATCCCATCCAAAGGGTCCAGACCAAATCCCATACAAAGGGTGCAGACCAAATCCCATACAAAGGGTGCAGACCAAATCCCATCCAAAGGGTGCAGACCAAATCCCATCCAAAGGGTGCAGACCAAATCCAATCCAAAGGCTCCAGACCAAATCCCATCCAAAGGCCAAAATTAAGAAACCAACATAGTCATACAATTTCTAACATATTTTCAACACGCAGATATTTGTAAGACATTTACATTGCATGGTTTGTATTCGCCGACTGCGTAGCATTATAATCTGTTGTAATCTTTACCGTCTGTTTTGACCGCTCGTGAATAAGTCAGCGCTCACGAATAAGCTGGTGCCCTGAGCTTGGCTTTCGGGCGGCGCTTTGAAAGTTTTTAGTTTACGAATGCTATTATGCTGTATAGTTTAACATAACTGATGCAAGGGGACAGTATTTACATAGATTTCGTATTCATAAATCACAATTGTGTGCCATAGTCTACTGGTTAGCGTTGTGGGCTGTCAACTCAAAGGTCGGGGTTCAAGTATCAATCTGGGTAGCTATGCATTCATGGTATACCAATTGAAACCCTGCATTCATGGTATACCAATTGAAACCCTGCATTCATGGTATACCAATTGAAACCCTGCATTCATGGTATACCAATTGAAACCCTGGTTTTTTGCGTGCACATGTTAGCACATGCACTGATGTTGGAATAATGTCAATCTGTCTATATATTGCTGTTGCAACTGTGTATACAGACGGTTTCAATAGCACAACACCACAGCAGTTGCGCCTTGAACAATTTGTTGTCATAGCATAAGATGCAGCTGTAATCGTGTTGTCAAGCGATGTTGCCGTTGTCAATCATGATAGCTATGCTACGGCTGCATAGCAGTTGCAAGCGGAACGATTTTCTGCTCAGCCGACCGAAGTATAACGGCATCACTACTAGCATTCATCGTAGTACTGCCGAACGAGAAATGGTTCTTGACGCAGCCCGGCCCCATGAAACGAATAATCCGCTTCGCTAGGGGGTATCGGAGTCCCAGCAGGGGCAGGGGTGGGCTTGAAGAGGGTCGAACACTCAGACGTCGTATCACCCTCCGCGTAGTAGGGAGTCATAAACCGCACCTCCGGGTGATGGACGTCACCCCGGTGAGTCGCCGCATGGGGCATCGGTCCCCCATAGGGGTGGATAACACGAGCGGGGTGCGCTGAGGGGCGAGGCAGAGAAGGGGAAGAGACGTACTGATCCTGGGGGTAACGGGGTGCGTGGGCGATGGGGACCCTTCGGGGTCCCAGGGAGGCGGCGGCGTCGACCGGGCGTTTCGGTGGGGGCTCGAACGAAGGGGTCTTTCGACGGTAGTGACGACGACAGAAGACGGTCATCATGATGATGAAGGGAACGGCGCCAAGGAGACCAACGACTGCGATGACGATCGGGATCAGGTTGGCCTCCGTTACGGACCCCTGAGGGTGGTCGCCATGGGAACCACGGTCTGTGGGAGACTGACGGGCCCCTGAAAGATTAAAAAAAAGCTGTTAGACGAAGAGTGAAGTAAGAAGAGAAATCGACGAAATGACTCAACAAACTTGATGATGACGATGAGGATGCCAGACTGACGGATTAACTGACTGATTGTCTGACTGACTGACTGGCTAATTAAACTGACTGACTGACTGACTGACTAATTGACGACTAATTAAACTGACTGACTAACTAACTGACTGACTGACTGACTGACTGACTGACTGACTGACTGACTGACTGACTGACTGACTGACTGACTGACTGACTGACTGACTGACTGACTGACTGACTGACTGACTGACTGACTGACTGACTGACTGACTGACTGACTCTGTATGAACCAATGATCACAAGTTATAACAGAAGTCGAGTTTAACTGTTTGGCAGCCATGCTAGGCGCCCATCTGTATTGCATTAGATTGCATTACATAAGATGTAAGATCTAGGGCGTATTATACCTGGGACGACGTGTAGGTAGGCGCTGCGGAAACCGAACCCTCGACCGTTCATCGTTGAGCAGATGTAGAGACCGGAGTCTCTCTCACGTACGTTATACAGCGACAGTTTGTTGAAGTAGGTTCCGTCGCGGAGTGGCATCGTCAGACTGCCCTCGACGATCATGTACCTCTGGTGGTTGAAGGAGATGACGGTCTGGTTGCTTCGAGATGGATCGCTGCTACTTCCGGTCTCTGCTCCGACGTCAACCAGCTTCAGCCACTGATATTGAACGGAAATATACAAGGATTGGAATGAGACAGTATCAATCAATCATTCAATCAATCAATCAATCAACACTTTATTGTTCACCAAACAGTTCACATGATTCAGCACTATAAAGGCATGTCAATCCAGACTCCAGTGACAATGGGTAAACCCAAAAGAACAACAAGTTAACAGATATAGGGTCGCCCTAATAATAATAATAATAATTACGACAATTTCTATGGCGCCGTAACACGGCCATGCCGTTACAAGGGCGCCCTATATATAACAATCAGGCATTACGCGAACATGCTTTACAATATTATTGGTCCTATTATAGTGTACTCGATAATGTTTTTTTTAAAGTTTCCTTTGAAAATCACAGGTATGAACATAATGAGCACAATTAAATAGAGAATTAAATGGAATATACAGAACGGAATGGAATGGAATAGAATGGTATATAATTAAATGGGATGACATGGAGGAGAATGGAATTTTTGGCTCTAATGCTGTACAGAAGATTTGAATAGCAGAGAACAAGATTGACAACTGACAAACTTGTATTTCCCAGAAACAGAATGCATATAACAGTTACAGTCAAAACAGAACAGAATAGAACGTAATGTAACAGATGTATTTCAGTAAGCTGATCGTAATGGTACCCTTAAGTCAATTTATGAGAAAAGTTGGACTTATCAGGTTGTGCATATCAGCTTCTAAAATCAGACTACATCAAACCATATTAGAACACCTTATCATGATAGAATAGAAACGAACAGAAATAGAATAAGATAACAGGATACGTCACAACTGTTAAAATACAATACTATCTATTCTTATCTTCAGCCGTCCTCGAGCCAAAAAGTTGGCTGCACAATGGACAACGTTTTCAACCTGCTTTAGAGTCAATAGGTACGAAACTGTTCGAGTGATAATTCAGTCCATGACTTGATCTCGTCGATCCAAGTCACCTTAGGACTTTCCAGACTTAGTCACCCCTGAGTTTAGCCCTGGATGATCTCCGTGCCCAGGCAACATCAATGCTTTTGCATCACATACCAGAAGTAATACATAAGCTTGCTTTGCTTTGATTACTCCGAAACGGCTTCTCTCTCTCTCTCTCTCTCTCTCTCTCTCTCTCTCTCTCTCTCTCTCTCTCTCTCTCTCTCTCTCTCTCTCTGTCTCTCTCTCTCTCTCTCTCTCTCTCTCTCTCTTTCTCTCTCTCTCTCACTCTCTCTCTCTCTCTCTCTCTCTCTCTCTCTCTCTCTCTCTCTCTCTCTCTCTCTCTCTCTCTCTCTCTCTCTCTCTCACACACACACACACACACACACACAAGCGCCACAGTGTTCATTTGTCTTCTTGGCAGTCCAATGAGTCCACACATTATAGGACTACTTAACGGAATCTGCTGGAGGCAATTCATTTCAAATGCGCTGATTCTCGCCTCTCCATCTTGTTTTTGACCATACAAGAGCTTTCAAAAGTATAGGCCCCTATCTTTATTTTCAGAATATGCCTTGAATTTTCCACACTTACTTTAGTTTTGTCCCATTGCAACACTCTGTACTCTTGCTATTCTTGACTGAATCTATTAACTGCGTTCAAATTTCAATGTAACACTGCATAAAATAACATTAACATAATAGAATAGAATACAACGGCAGATGTTTAAAATAAAATAAAACATCTTAGAACAAAACAGAACACAGTTTCAGAACAGAATAAAAAGTACAAAGCACATAATAGTCGACGGAATAGAACAAAACAGAATAGAACAAAGCCAGAACATACTAGAAAACAATAGAGCAGAGTAGAACAGAACAAAAGCAGAACACAGAGTAGAACAGAAGCCAACCTGTATGCGTGGCTCTCCATCTCCCTGTGCATGACAAGTAAAGACAGCTTCATCACCTGGTGAGACAGTCACGTTTCCTGGAAAAGGTGGAACGATTTCCACCTGCATCTTCCGCCTTCCAGAATCCACATCTGCAAACAGAATGTAAGCCAATTAACCATTTGTGTAGCGCCACATGTGGAACTTCCAGCCCAGCATCATTAAAATCAATGCTTGTACTGCATACAAAAGTGCTCTAGGTCTTTTAATCGATCCTTACATTACCTTTCGGTATACTTTCCCTGATACCTTCCTTTACCTAACTTGCCCTGCCTCGTGCACCTTACCGTGATTTAACATACCTTACCTCATCTTACAGTATACCTGTCTTACCTTAGTGTAAACTACCATACCATACCATACCTCATAGCTTGCATTTACTTGCCTTACATCACTTTATCTTACCTCTCCTCATACCTTCTTTACCTTACAGACTGAAAGCTTTTTTAAAAGGTACATAGCCTTCAGATATAATTATGTACACATAATTATATAATAATCAACATACATACATACATACATACATTCATACCTACATACATACATATATACATGCATATATATACATACATACATACATACATACATACACACATACACGCATACATACATACATACAATACAATTATAATACCATTCCCATTTCTCCTAATTGCCTTAACCTTTTCTTACCTTAATTGCCTTACCTATCCTTACCTCACCGTACTTTGTACTCTTGTAAGATGTGTGTGCATACCTTCAGGCAGAGTTGCTTCTGCATTCGAATCGTCATTCTCTGGTGGCTGAGGTTGCGTCCTGTTGCCATCTATTTAATAAGCAGAGATATTCATTTCAAGAAGTACACTCGAATTCTAAATTTAACTTTATTTGTAATATCGTAAATGACATAGATTGAATATGGTTTGTGTACGTTTGTATGCATGTAAGCATATATGCATGCACATATGCATGCACACATGCATGCACGCATGCACCTATGGATTGGATTGGACTGGACTGGATGGGTCAATCATTCGATGAGGTAATGATAATCCGACCAGATCAGATTTGATTAGACAAAGTAGATAGCATTGATTTATCTTAAGTTCAGGATTAGATTAGAAAGTACAGCATTGATCAGAACACAGAATAGATCCTAGATGAAAGAGATTACATCCGTGTAGTATTGTAGCAGTTGGTTTTTCAATAAAGGATATACTTACTTACTTACTTACTTACTTACTTATATCACGTCACATCACATCCTGCTACATCATAGATTAGATTCGATTAGACTCGATCAGATTTAGGATTAGATTATGATTAGATTAGATTAGGATTCTATTTAAGGCTGCGGATTTTAACGATTAATTAATCTATTAATCGTTAAAATTTTTAATCGATTAATTTCGGCTTGTTCGACTAATTTTCGATTAATTTTTTAACTTGTTTTATGACGTCAACTGACCTATTTCCGGAATAAACAATATGGCGAACAGTAATAATGTGAAACATTTGAGTGGAAAATTAAGCGATCATTGTGCATTTAGAGTACATGCTGATGGAAAAGTCAAAGATGGCGAAATTATTGAAGATTTTTGTAGATAGGTAGTTACTACTGACTACATTTATCAGTTTGACAATTTGAACTTTAGCATGTCGAATGATTGAAGGATTTTGCAGTGAATAGGCCTATTATAGAGTCTAAACAGTTTTTCACGCTTTATGTAACATGGACCAAATTAATCGAATTTAATTGATTAATCTCGATTACATTTAGGAGATTAATCTATTAAAATTATTTTAATCAGTACCAGCCCTAATTATATTAGATTAGGATTAGATTAGATTATATTAGATTAGGATTAGATTAGATTATATTAGATTAGGATTAGATTAGATTATATTAGATTAGGATTAGATTAGATTATATTAGATTAGGATTAGATTAGATTATATTAGATTAGGATTAGATTAGATTATATTAGATTAGGATTAGATTAGATTAGATTATATTAGATTAGGATTAGATTAGATTATATTAGATTAGGATTAGATTAGATTATATTAGATTAGGATTAGATTAGATTATATTAGATTAGGATTAGATTAGATTATATTAGATTAGGATTAGATTAGATTATATTAGATTAGGATTAGATTAGATTATATTAGATTAGGATTAGATTAGATTATATTAGATTAGGATTAGATTAGATTATATTAGATTAGGATTAGATTAGATTAGATTATATTAGATTAGGATTAGATTAGATTATATTAGATTAGGATTAGATTAGATTAGATTATATTAGATTAGGATTAGATTAGATTATATTAGATTAGGATTAGATTAGATTATATTAGATTAGGATTAGATTAGATTATATTAGATTAGGATTAGATTAGATTAGATTATATTAGATTAGGATTAGATTAGATTATATTAGATTAGGATTAGATTAGATTATATTAGATTAGGATTAGATTAGATTATATTAGATTAGGATTAGATTAGATTATATTAGATTAGGATTAGATTAGATTATATTAGATTAGGATTAGATTAGATTATATTAGATTAGGATTAGATTAGATTAGATTATATTAGATTAGGATTAGATTAGATTATATTAGATTAGGATTAGATTAGATTATATTAGATTAGGATTAGATTAGATTATATTAGATTAGGATTAGATTAGATTATATTAGATTAGGATTAGATTAGATTATATTAGATTAGGATTAGATTAGATTATATTAGATTAGGATTAGATTAGATTAGATTATATTAGATTAGGATTAGATTAGATTATATTAGATTAGGATTAGATTAGATTATATTAGATTAGGATTAGATTAGATTAGATTATATTAGATTAGGATTAGATTAGATTATATTAGATTAGGATTAGATTAGATTATATTAGATTAGGATTAGATTAGATTATATTAGATTAGGATTAGATTAGATTATATTAGATTAGGATTAGATTAGATTAGATTATATTAGATTAGGATTAGATTAGATTATATTAGATTAGGATTAGATTAGATTATATTAGATTAGATTAGATTAGATTATATTAGATTAGGATTAGATTAGATTATATTAGATTAGGATTAGATTAGATTATATTAGATTAGGATTAGATTAGATTATATTAGATTAGGATTAGATTAGATTATATTAGATTAGGATTAGATTAGATTATATTAGATTAGGATTAGATTAGATTAGATTATATTAGATTAGGATTAGATTAGATTATATTAGATTAGGATTAGATTAGATTATATTAGATTAGGATTAGATTAGATTATATTAGATTAGGAGCCTGATTCGACCGGAACCTGTATAGTATACCTACCGTAGACGTAGAGCAGGTGCGTGACATCGACCGACCCAAATCCATTGGTGACCCGACACAGAAACGTGCCCCCGTCCTCCCACTCCACTCCGACGATTCTCAGCACCTTGCCCTCTTCCTGCACCTTATAGCGGTCCCACCCGGGATGAATGGACTCGCGCTCCCGTTGCCAGGTAACGAGGGGTGGTGGGTTGGACCCTGGTTCCAACGGACAGATGAGTTTGATTGCTGCACCTGGATGGACGAAGTGACGACGCTGGTAGATGGAAGAGACCCGAGGGGCTCTGAAACACAGACAGACAACGAGTTCTTATAATTATTAGTATTCTTACTATTATTATTAGTTTTATTATTATTATTATTATTATTATTATTTGCCCGTTGTAGCTATGATCCCACCGTTATTAAAAATGTTCGGAGACAAATTATTATTATTGCTGTTATCATTAATTTAGATTAAAAGTGAGCGTAAATTGTGTCATAGATATTCACACAAATTGACTGTTCACCTGATATGTGTGTTGCTGAGTCATTAGTTAAGATTTATATTTTTTGTTCTTTAAAACGCTTAGTTTTAAACCAGTCAAATACATTAGCTTTCCTCATGAGACTGTATTGCAAGCTTAGGGGGCCCTACTTAGCGGGTGCGTAAGACCCGCTAAGGGTCCTCTGTGTGACTCCATTTTCTCATTGAGTGCTACTGTTCTTGGTTGGTCACCAAATAAAATGATTTGATTGATTTGGTTCAATTAATTATTTAATTAATGAATTAATTAATTAACAATCAAAATAATATTATCTGTGCCGACAGTTAGTTGTCAGTGAGTGGAAAGCATCCTAGAAGTAGCTTGCGACTGACAATGCTATAGAAACTGTCTTAATTACAAATTGAAATTAATGTTTTTTAATTTATATTAAAATTATTATTATTATCAATATTACTAATATTATCATTATTACTAGTATTAACATTAACTAGAATTACTATTATTTCTATTAATTCTATATCATCAGCAGCAGCAGCAGCAGCAGCAGCATCGACATCAGGCATCTCTCGAGTGGAACAGCTGTGCGTTAGTTGAGCATAATGCCACCTTTGTCGAAAATCCTCTGTTCCTCCCTGTTAAATACACTTCCCTGTCTCTGTCAGTTTCTCCGTCCTCCCTCCCTCCGTTCCTTCCTGTCTGCCTCCCTTCTCCTCCTTCCCTCCTCTCCGTTCCTTCCTGTCTGTGTCTGCCTCCCTTCTCTTGTCTCTTCCTTACCTTCCTGTATAGTGAAATCACTTGTTCACAAATCAGTCGTGAGATGGCGATGGCGTTACATATCTACTTCTTCAAGTACTAAATCGATTCGCCAGGGCGGCGCCACTGTCGGAATATGTGTCAGAGATAATTGTGACGTGGTCTATGAGAAGGTACCCAGTCTCCCTTCACAGTTATCGAGTAAAATCACTGTTAAGCATTGCATGTGTCAGAGTTGACTAAAAACGAAAATTCAGTAATCCGTACTATTATTATTCTTCTACATAATTAATTAAGAAAGAACTATTTTTTCCAGTTACACCTCGGCGAAACGACAGTTTTAATAATTTTAGTGAATAGGTACCCAATCTTAAGCAAAATTTCAGCGCTATAAAAACCAAGGAAGAACTACTTCCTGTTGTGCAATAGACTACGTGTTGCGTTTAATTCGTTTCCGAAGTTCATTTTCATGCTGTTAAAAGGCAAAGAAGTTGTTTCAAGGTTGAATTTGGCCGACAACCGAACTGCTCATGTGCTTCAGTGGAGTTATTAGTAATCTACAGTGGTCTAGTACAGTAAGGAGACTGTTATTATTCCTTTTTCGATTAATTTTAGCATTTTCTTCGCAGAACTATGGCGGATAATAATACAAACAGCAGTGATAAACTGTTATGTGGGTTGGGTACCTTTTCAGTTAATATCCAATAACGTGATTACCTATACTTCGAAAAGTAAGAAATTATTATTAATTAACAATAAAGGGAAAATAAATTTTAATATGAACCAGCAAGCCATTATTTTACTAGTCTCTGGCAACAGTCCAAGCTGTACCATGTACCAATCACGTTGCAGAATATCTAATGAATAATTTTATAAGCATGTGACAATAATATTATATATTACGCCAAACAAAAGTCCCGGATGGGCAGGCACAGTAGCAGTAAAAATTAATGCCAATGATCAAATTTCTTGCAAGGGCAACGGCCAATGTTGTCATAAGCCCTCGTCCAAGTGGAAACACACACATTATTTATTATTGTCACATGCTGATATTATTATTAATACTATAATAATCTTTTCACAGATAATGGAAGATGCTGCAGTAGCATCGATGCTGAATAAGTTAAGGAAGTCCGGGTTACATCTGAATGCCGTAGAAGCTCGCGATGCCTTACACGATTTCTTCACTGATCGTGGCGTAGAAACTGACAGTGACTGTAGCGATGATGACGAAGACAATGACGCTCTGACGACAACCGAGCAAGATGGAACCCTGATGTCAACCGAGCAGGTACCCTCGTCACTAGAGAAAGATGGAACCCTGCTGTCAACCGAGCAGGTACCCTCGTCACTAGAGAAAGATGGAACCCTGCTGTCAACCGAGCAGGTACCCTCGTCACTAGAGAGCGATGGAACCCTGCTGTCAACCGAGCAGGTACCCTCGTCACTAGAGAGCGATGGAACCCTGCTGTCAACCGAGCAGGTACCCTCGTCACAAGAGAAAGATGGAACCCTGCTGTCAACCGAGCAGGTTCCTTCGTCACAAGCGAACGATGGAACCCTGCTGTCAACCGAGCAGGTACCCTCGTCACTAGAGAAAGATGGAACCCTGCTGTCAACCGAGCAGGTACCCTCGTCACAAGCGAACAAGAGTAGGAAGTCATTTGGGGTTTTTGAAGAGGACAACAATTCAGCATTGATTGAAACTTTTTTCCCGGGATTGATTGTGTCTGAGGATATGAAAATTGTTCAGGAATTCATTAAAAAAGGGTGCGGTTGTAGAAAAGCTTTCAAACATAAACCGTGTATTGTGCAATTCGGTGCAAGTGAAATTCTTGATTTCAGGCTACAGTGTTTCGAATTGGATTACCGTTGTGACCACGAAAATAAATTAAATGATACAATAGCTGCAGAATTGAATGCCTTAATTCACTTAGATGACAAGCTGATGGAGAAGCATCGGTCGCCAGTAGGGATGGGTGAGAGAAAGAAAAAATTAATTGAATACAAATTTCATGGATATTCTGTATGCCGTAACACATTTCTGTTCTTGCATGGTATCGGGAGAAAGAGATTAAGACTTTTGATAAAGAGAGTTGCAACAACTGGCATCGCACCATTTCAACATGGCAACAGCCATGTCAGCTGCAAATCATTGTCTTATTCCGATGTTGAAAACGTAATTACTTTCCTCAAAAATTATGCAGAGAACAATTCCTTAGTTCTTCCAGGAAGAATCCCAAGTATTAATCAAGATGATTTCAAAACTTTAAAGCTCTTGCCGTCATCCGACAGTAAGCGCTCCTTGTATGCCATGTACAAATGCAGTTGTGGTGAAATGAGAAATGCAGTTTCAGAATCGACGTTCAAACGAATCTGGAAATCAACTTTACCAAATATCATTATACAACGCCCTAGAACCGATTTGTGTCTCGTTTGTCAACAGAGTATTGTCAAAGTGAACTTTATGTCGAACTTGGGTGATGATGAAAAAATGGAACGTATTGAGAAATCTATGGCACATTTAACGAACGTTAAAGTTGAACGAAATGTTTACAATGAATCAATTGAACGTTCTCGAACCAGTTTTAATAATCACCCAACAAAAAAACTGTCCAACTATGAGCCGTGTACCTTCAATGGCGACACTCACATATCATTTGATTATGCCCAGCAGGTACATATACCGAATCTTCCTGACCAACCAGGTCCAATATATTTCCTAACACCTTACAAGCTAGGCATATTTGGCATTCAGAATGAAGCAGCACATGTTCAAGTCAACTTTGTGATCCCAGAAGCAGTTCAGACTGGAAAAGGAGCTAACACGGTAATTAGCTATGTTCATTATTACCTGAAAAATTACAACTTGGGCGAAAAAGAATTATTCATACATGCAGACAATTGCGTGGGACAGAATAAGAACAATAAAGTGATGGCTTACTTGTGCTGGCGAGTCATTGTTGGACTAAACCAAAAGATCGTGATATCATTCCTTCCTGTCGGTCACACCAAGTTCTCGCCAGATGGTGGATTCGGCGTCATCAAGTCAAAGTTTCGCAGAACAGAAATTTGCACTGCCCAGGAATTTGCACAATCAATAGAAGACAGCACTCCCATAACAAAACTGAACAAAGCAGTTGTTGTTGGCAGTGAATTAGGAGATGTTTATATTCAATCATTTGACTGGAATACCAAATTCAGTGAATGGAAAACTATACCAAATCTAAAAAAATTTCACCATTTCGTATTCTCGTCAGATAAACCAGGAGAGGTTCAATGCAGAGAATTCTCAGGTTCAAATGAAATTACATTCACCTTGCTGGTTGATATTGAACAAACCGATAACTCAGAACCAGCTGTACTTCAGCCAGTCGGATTAAACCCAGATCGGCAATGGTATTTGTTCGAAAAAATACGTGATTTAGTTCCATCCAGAGCACAGGAAGTGATTTGTCCAAAGCCACAGTGTCGGCGACATACATTCGCTGAAACTAGAAAAGAACAGAGCACAAGCAAGCGAAAGAAGACAGAGATGTCAGATTCAGAATCAGAAGATGTTCCAATTGTACTGCCACTATCAAAACGAAAGCCTCAAACATGTTCATTTTGTGGTGAAACTGGACATATAAATAGAGTAATCCGGGGACAGCCTGCCTGTCCTAAACGAAAAGCAGATCCAAACGCCTCACCCACAAAGCTGTAGTGAAGTCTTCTTATTCGTATTAGTATAAGTCGTGCTACTAGTCTTGCTAATTTACTTGCTTCATTATTTTTGTTCACTGTTTTTGCAGATTTTGCTAACGGAAACCTAAATTTGGTTTGATTTCATAAAGTACAAAAAGGAAAATTTAATCAAAATCCAATAATCATCACAGTACTAGAAATAATTACTTTTCTTCTACTATAATTGAACATTAATAATAAGTATTAACATTATAAAGACAATGTAATCAATGAACACAGACTGGGTACCTTTTCAATCCTACTAAAAAAATTAAAAATGGTGACTGTAGTGTGCAAAAAAATTTCTTCCCCTTGTTACTCTGTTAGTATTATTGTTAGCAATGTTTGAAAACGCTTCATGAAACTAACATGTGTGTTTTGTTTATAGAATTGCATTTCCAATTCTATGCATCATGTTCAACTCGTTTTTTCTCAGAAATTAACAAATTTCGACCGAACGAGTTACTGTCAGTCAAAATGCAAAATCTCAGAAACTACTTATGCTATCAGGTTCATTTTTGTGTCATTTTTTTCCTTATCTATCTGTGTATTCAAATCCGTCAATAACTCCATTTGGGAGACTGGGTACCTTCTCATAGACCACGTCACAATTTTTATTTTTATTTCATGTATCTATAATAATAATTATAATTATTATTCTTATCGTTATCGCTATCGTCAGCATCATCATTATAATCATTATCAACAAGAACATCAATCATTATCATATAGTCATCATCCTCATTATCATACCAGTAAAAGCACCAGTGCCTTACCATTAAAATCTTATACTATACCTATCCTATCCTATCCTATCCTATCCTATCCTATCCTATTCTATCCTATCCTATCCTATCCTATCCTATCCTACCTACTACCCATCCACACTAACCAAACCCATATAATCTCATCCTACCATATCCTACCCTGCCATATCATATTCACCCAAATCCTATTAACCCAAATCCTATATATATGCACCCTGCCTTAACATGCCCTATACTCTATCTTATCCTACCCCATCCTTCCCTGCTGCAGCCTAAAGTACTCCACCATGCCCCAAATTTCCCTCTGACCCTAAACTATGAGACCTTACATAATTATGTTTTTACCCCATACTAGGCCTATAGGTCATATGGCCTGAATACTATAGTATAGGCCTACTCGCTCTATAGAGTATAGGGGCCTATAGCTGATCTCAGTTGCTTACCTCTGGCCACTCCCTTATGTAAGAAGCTGCTCCACACAACAAGAACAACCATCAACACGACTTCCACGCCTGCCGTCATGACTGATCAAACACTAACAGCTTTCCTCGAACTATCTTGAATGGGCGATAAACAATTACTCTCTGTGAAGAAAGTATCCAGTGAGAGTTTGTATCTGCAGGCACTAATTCTTCAAGTATCTGATTCTCCAAGTATCTGATTCTCCAAGTATCTGATTCGACAAGTATCTGATTCGACAATTATCTAAGTTACGTCAGTATCCACGCCGCATTGCCATACTAACCGTTACACAGTATGCCTATCGATTCCACTACTGAACCCACGTCCAGGCTATAGGCTGACGTTCCAGTATGCAATATTGTCGTACAGTATGCCCTATCGAATCCGGTAATCAAGCCTGTAGCGTTTGGTTTAGTGTGCAGTACCAACTTCTTTGCAGTACTCTTTCAATTTAAGTAACCGTTCCAAGGTACAATCTAACAAGCTCTAGATCACGATTAGTATGCGATTCCGTAGCAAGTTTCCGCTAGGCAAGAGCAGTACACGACAGGTGATGTTTTCGGGTTCGAAACGCCGATGAAACAGATACTAAAACTCTGTTCCATGTAAAGTACGGTATTCCAGTACTAAATCGATCGGTTGGTCCATCCGCCACTCCGTACTCAAATACGCAGCGAATGTAACTCGGAATACGATCAAACGTTACCCCGATCAGACCGTAATCCAGTACTTTCACAACAGACCGATTGATACATGGGTACGAAGAATACGATGCTATATTGTATCCAGCAGATACTCAGAGAGTCAAGGTACTCAGAGAGTCAAGGTACTCAGCTACGGTCCGTCTCGACCACTGACGAGTCAATTAGACAGAACACGTATCGGAACGGACTGGGGGGTGGGTGCACCGTAGTCAGTGGGGCCATTGAGTTCCGCCAACGAACCGTGAAGTTCCCCTTATATCCATCACCATCGACGTCGACTCGAGAGCAGCCACCGCCTGGTCGATTATCGACGAAAGGCCCTTATCAATTAGGCGGGGGATTAAGACGACTTGTGATGACAGCTGTCAATCAAAACCGGTTGCCCGGCGCCTGCCGCCTGTCAATCACGCTCTCTGGCGGGCTGAGTAATGAAGTCAATTACAACGCTGTGTGTGCTGTAGGAAGGAAGAACGATTGTAGAAATAGCTTAAGAGGCGTTGATAACTCATGACTATGATGATGATGATGATGATGATGATGACGACGACGACGATAATGATAATGTATATGGACTTTAATAAGACGAATGTTAGGAACCCTCAAACGGGGTGGTGATGATGATGTATCGTGTATGTATGTTTTTGGCCAGTTGCAAAACTTTGTAGTGTGACGGTGACAGTCACACCACTTTTTGACCCTGTGCTGAAATATTTTTGTGACATGACAGCGGCTTTGCTTTGAAGTATATTCATTTTATGAACGACAAATAACGGACGAGGGTTAGATCACTGCCACTTTGTGGGACAAAGTTGTAATCGTAATCGTAAACTCCAAACTTCGAAAGCGCCACTCGAAAGCTATTAAAGCACAGGGCACCAGCTTATTCACGAGCGCTGCGTCGAGTCACAGATGTTGTCCAAAAGAGTAGTCCGAATTATAGGCTCGAGTCCGGTTGCCAGTGGGTTAGAGTTGGCAAAGCATAGTTGTTAAGGTGGGTGTAGTTTATGTCAAGAATTGCAAGGTGGATGATCAGATGAGTCGAGTAAAGAATTCTTGAAGAGGTGAGACTTCAGTTTTGAGTAATGGAACATTTATATAGCGCCACTCAGCGATTCAGAGGCGCTTCCGATCCAATGCAGTGCTATCACTATATAAGAAATGGGGTCTCCGGATCATAGGAAGAGAAAGGCTGAGGAGATCTTGTATATGTGTCTATTTGTATGGCACTTTTTCAATTTATAAAGGCGCTAAAGAACCATGATTATGACAATGGTTGATAGACAGACAGACAGACAGACAGACTGATATAGAGATACAGAGAAAGAGATAATACGAAGACCCACAAGGTCCCGCAGACACAGAGACGGTAAAGAATACGATACAGGATGACAGACACAAGATTGAACTTGAAAGATCATTCGACTGAGGCACACACGTGACAACAGCAACCGAACACAGCCAGACGACCTCTCCCTCCGAACGTAGTAACTCGGACAACGAATTTCCATCTTCACGTGACATGTCAGGACTCGAACCCGTGACAATCACAAACCCACTCAACCGCCTCAAATCACACTGACCAAAGCGATGCGAAACAGCTTAAGCGCTGAGCAACTATTGACTTTCGAGTCCCCTAGAGGGCTCCCCTCCCTCAGCCCCTCCCATATAAGTATCAGATCTCGCCGAACTACGAACCTTATTAAGCGCACATAATCACATTGATTTTATTTGCACACTCTGCTTATTAACTTACTCATTTGCTTGCTGAGGAGCTTATTCACGGTCCAGATGTATCTCGCCAATTAGCTGTGACCATCTAGCGGCGTCGATTGATGTGGACCAGAAAGGACGCGTCACCCCAATATTTGGACCGTAAACACCTATCGTTAACCCTGAAAAATCTTATGAAACTTTAAATTTTAAGAAACAACTACTTGCCTTGAATGTGTTGCCCTATACCCCAGTCCTATCTGAAAACGCATTTGGTTAAAGCAGCAGAATGCCATGAAGAGAACCACTTCGACAGGCATTAAAAAGGCGCTATAATACCCTGCACGTATTTCCTATGGGTGAGATGGAACCAACTTGGGTTCTTCTATATGGGTGGCATATTGGAACATACATGTAGGTTCCATATACGGACTCCGTGCGTGCACGATGGCACGGTTCTAACAGTCTGGTTATAAGTACACGTAAACCAACAAACCTACATATCTATAGAATAATGGCAACATCACTGGCGTGAAGAGCAGTAGGAAGCGGAATACCCGCTACCCTCCCAAAGGTCCACTCAGCCTGTCATTCGCCAGATGGCGTTGGTAAACATGAGTAGTATGACGTGATGGGCGCCTTTCACAGCTGCCAAAATTAAATTAAATTTAAATCAAAGTTATTACAGGAGTCCGTTAAATTCGACTCTTGTAATAACTTGTGATCATTCATTCATACCGTGAATTGTAATCATACTGCGTATTTGCGAGTTTGAAATAATAAAGAACTTTAGAGGAGTCTGTTATCATTACATACATAACTTGTTTACCTTATTTAACCTTGCCTTACCATGTCGTACCTTACATTACTCCACTTCGCCTTATCTTAGCGGACATTACCTTCAAGAGCTCGTATAGCTTGAGTAAACCACGAATCCTATGACCTGCGGGAACGTAAGCGTTAAGATACGGTACAGTGCCTCTGTTATTTGAAGGCTGAAAGGGTCCGTTGTCTCTCGACCGGGTTGGCGTCGGTGGCCCCCAGGGGGCGCTGAAGAGGGAGGGGTACTTAAGTCGACGACAGATGAAAGAGTGATGATTGAAGAAGTACTTACGAACAGATGGATTATCTCCTCTTTCGGCTGCAGGCGGCGGCAAGATAGGGTTTTTGGAGACAGACACAGACAGACGGACGGACAGACACACAGACAGACACACAGACAGACACACACACAGACAGACACACAGACAGCCAAACAAACAGACGGACGGACAGACAGACAGACGGATGGGCGGACGGACGGACAGACAGACGAACACAGACAGACGCACAGACAGACAGACGGACGGACAGACAGTCAGTAAGACAGACACACACACAAACAGAGACAGACTATGTAAGACAGACAGACACAGACAGACAGAAAACATGCATGCAGTTTGGCTATTCCGGCCATGATTTGATATAGCGCCGGTGTTTAAGCTCCTGACGGACGTGGCTTTTGTGGGCGCTGAGAAATTTTCGAAGATTTACCTTACATTACATTACATGCAGACAGCTATACAAAGGCACACAAGCAAAGACAGGAGAAATACAGAATCAGATGCAGTCATGCAGACACTCAGATCCAGACGGCAGGATTGGAGGCACAGAGAAATGTAGATACAGGCATATGCCGATGATGCAGAGAAAGATGGAGAGAAATATGGCACGAAATATGCAGACAACCAAGCATACAGGCACACTTACTGGAAGATGCACACACAAACCGACAAACAGACTGACAAAAACATAGACACCGACAGACACAGAGGCAAAGAGAGACGAAGAGATTGAATAGTATAGGCACATAAAGACAGAGACACGCAGAAAGACACAGAAAGACGGACAGACAGACAGACAGACAGAGACGGACAGGCAAGAGAAGTAGGATTGAGGGCTGATGAAGAGGAAGAAGAGGCTCAAGCCGAGTACGCCCTAGATTAGATGTCGAATTGGAGAAGGTATTGACGGAGGAGGCAGAGGCTCTCAGGGGCTCCAATTAGACCCTCCTTCACCTCCTCTTCCGATCGATGATCAGCCATTCCCCCGTATACGCTCCAGTTTCCAGTCGGATCACGTGGGAGGCATATTCCCTCAGGAGCAGGAAGGAGGAGGAGGAGAAGGAGGAGGAGGAGGAGGAGGAGGAGGAGGAGGAGGTGGAGAACACACAGATAGATTTACGTTCTCTCTCTCTCTCTCTCTCTCTCTCTCTCTCTCTCTCTCTCTCTCTCTCTCTCTCTCTCTCTCTCTCTCTCTCTCTCTCTCTGTCTCTCTCTCATCTCTCTCTCCTCTGTCTGTCTGTCTGTCGCTCTCTTTCTCTCTCTGCCATCTGTAAGTCTCTTCTGTCTCTATCCCTCTCTCTGCCTCTTCTCTGTCTCTAATCAAATAGTGCACACACTGTGAGTGCGTGCGTGTGGCCGGGCAAAGCTCGCTTGTATATATAATTATGCTTACTTTACACGCTAGCATACACAATGAATCGAATGGCATCTGATATACACCCATATGGTGTATATACACACACATAAATATATATATATATATACTTAGATACATGTTTACAAAGATTTATATACAAATAAAGCACTATATATATTTTGTATAATTGGTTTGTGCCACTTTGTGCACTAAATTATTTCACCTGCCTTAAGAAAGCACGTGCAGTCGAATCCGTTTGGAACCGCTTCATTAAGGTGTCTATAGGTGTTGACCGTCTGTCTGTTTCCGTCTATTCGTCTCTCTGTCTGTGTCTTACACTGTCTCGTCTGTCTGTGTATATTATTATATATACCGCTGTGTTGTTCTATCTGTGATCTTTCCTGTACGTTTCTGTTATTCTCAGTCTCTGTATACGAGTAGCCTATAATGAAGTATGTTTCTACTTCTCTGTATTATTCTGTATCTGTAACTGTGTGTGCGCATTGCCTCTTCTCTGTAGCCTACCTTTGTCCGTCTGTCTGTCATTCTCTCATCTCCATCCGATATCAATTAGCGTTTTCTGTCCCTCCCTCCCTCGCGGCGGCCAACCCCCTTCACCACCCGGTTCTTCGGTCTCCCACCCTCTCACGTCTTCAATTTCCCTTTTGTAAACAGCCACTGTTTACCCACGTGTAAAAATCGCCACCCCACCCTCTCAAACCTTTCCCTTCCCAACCTCCTCGTTTTCCACCCTCTAATCCCCGCCTGAGGCGGCCTCTGCAACTGCGTGCCACCCTCGGGGGCAACCCCGTTCGACACAATGCCACCCCAGTTACACCTTGTTACCAGCGATAATTACCCTCGGCTTAAAAACATTCCCAACTACTGTAATATCAATATATCTATATATACATATATATATATATAATATATATAGGATATATATATACGACATATATAATCGCCTTCGGTTAGCACACGTGAATGAATGTGGTTGTGTATAGAATTCAACAGCGAACGCTTTGAATCTTAAGCCTCGCGTCCCAGCTGCACGCTAGTATTTCTACCCCAACCCCCAGCAGACACTGCCAGCCCAGGCCCTACTAACTCATCTATAGTCCTTCCTTTCGTCGCTCCCTGCAGGCCTCCTCCCATCTCTTAATCCCCTTTACACGGTCGACAGCATCTGAGAAATACTCGAACGAAACCGAGTTGGATCAAATTAGGTTCTTTTAGACACAATTTCAAATTCTGTCGGCCTTTAAACGAACCAAGAACTATATGTATATGTATAATGTATTTATGTATGTATGTATGTATGTATGTAGGGCCTATGTATGTATGTATGTATGTATGCATGTATGAGCACTTGCTATAGCGCCCCATCCAGATTTCTACTCAGAGGCTCTCCCGACTACATGGCGGACACTGAATCGGAGTTTCACTCCAAAGCGAATGAGCAATTGCGAGTGAAGGACTTGTCCAGGGTCCCTACGCGGCAGCTTGAGGTGGATTCGAACCCGCAACCCTCCCGCTGCAAGGCACCGAACATACCCCTACACCACCGTGCCCCAGAAATTGCAATGACGATCTTGTTGGTAATGAAGTATGAGCACAACCATTTATTTGGCGCCCAGCTTAATTGTGAGTCACGTGAAAACTTCTCAGAGATACTAATAAAAATTGACATATTTTGTCTAGACACATACGTAGGCCTACATACTCGTATAGGCCCATACATTCCGCACTGGGTGACACCAACCCTATAGTGACACCACTGCCCGTAACGAACTCAGCTGTAAAATAAGTCCACTGACACAACATCGGTGGGAATATCAGACAGAGGAAGACAATCAACAACCTTCCTATAGGCCTAACTTGACAAGTATGGTAGGCCTAAGTGAAGACGAAACTCCAATTGCTGCCTCTTGAGTTGGCACATCATCATCATCACAACCACCACCACCATCATGTTCATCTTAATCATCACCTTCATCTTGTTCATCTTCTTCGCCTTTTAATCAACATAGTCTTCGTCGTCATCATCATCATCATCATCATCACCTTCCTCTTCTTCTTCTGCGTCTCTTAAATTAAAGACAGAAAACTCTACACGATATTGTCTGGGTTATATAGCAGAGGACACTAATGCAGCCTCTCTTCAAAGTACAGGCACTAGTGATGCTTGCTACCGAGTCTCCGATGGGTAGGGTGCGACAAGTGAGTACGGGCCAGCGCGACCCCAGTAATCGACTGCCCTGACCCTGAAGAATCCTCTTGTCCCCTCTCCTGCCGGTTCTGAAAACACAACAAATGTCTCCTATAAACTATAAAACAGTAGCTTGACAGATACGGTCAGATACAAATGGTTGCTAAGAAACAATAAATAGCATGTAACACATACTGAAAATGGTTGCTACGAAATGGTTGCTAAGAAACAATAAATAGCATGTAACACATACTGAAAATGGTTGCTACGAAATGGTTGCTAAGAAACAATAAATAGCATGTAACACATACTGAAAATGGTTGCTACGAAATGGTTGCTAAGAAACAATAAATAGCATGTAACACATACTGAAAATGGTTGCTACGAAATGGTTGCTAAGAAACAATAAATAGCATGTAACACATACTGAAAATGGTTGCTACGAAATGGTTGCTAAGAAACAATAAATAGCATGTAACACATACTGAAAATGGTTGCTACGAAATGGTTGCTAAGAAACAATAAATAGCACGTAACACATACTGAAAATGGTTGCTACGAAATGGTTGCTAAGAAACAATAAATAGCATGTAACACATACTGAAAATGGTTGCTACGAAATGGTTGCTAAGAAACAAAAAATAGCATGTAACACATACTGAAAATGGTTGCTACGAAATGGTTGCTAAGAAACAATAAATAGCATGTAACACATACTGAAAATGGTTGCTACGAAATGGTTGCTAAGAAACAATAAATAGCATGTAACACATACTGAAAATGGTTGCTACGAAATGGTTGCTAAGAAACAATAAATAGCATGTAACACATACTGAAAATGGTTGCTACGAAATGGTTGCTAAGAAACAATAAATAGCATGTAACACATACTGAAAATGGTTGCTACGAAATGGTTGCTAAGAAACAATAAATAGCACGTAACATATACTGAAAATGGTTGCTACGAAATGGTTGCTAAGAAACAATAAATAGCATGTAACACATACTGAAAATGGTTGCTACGAAATGGTTGCTAAGAAACAATAAATAGCATGTAACACATACTGAAAATGGTTGCTACGAAATGGTTGCTAAGAAACAATAAATAGCATGTAACACATACTGAAAATGGTTTCTACGAAATGGTTGCTAAGAAACAATAAATAGCAAAAAATGGTTGCTACGAAATGGTTGCTAAGAAACAATAAATAGCATGTAACACATACTGAAAATGGTTGCTACGAAATGGTTGCTAAGAAACAATAAATAGCATGTAACACATACTGAAAATGGTTGCTACGAAATGGTTGCTAAGAAACAATAAATAGCACGTAACACATACTGAAAATGGTTGCTACGAAATGGTTGCTAAGAAACAATAAATAGCATGTAACACATACTGAAAATGGTTGCTACGAAATGGTTGCTAAGAAACAATAAATAGCATGTAACACATACTGAAAATGGTTGCTACGAAATGGTTGCTAAGAAACAATAAATAGCACGTAACATATACTGAAAATGGTTGCTACGAAATGGTTGCTAAGAAACAATAAATAGCATGTAACACATACTGAAAATGGTTGCTACGAAATGGTTGCTAAGAAACAATAAATAGCATGTAACACATACTGAAAATGGTTGCTACGAAATGGTTGCTAAGAAACAATAAATAGCACGTAACATATACTGAAAATGGTTGCTACGAAATGGTTGCTAAGAAACAATAAATAGCATGTAACACATACTGAAAATGGTTGCTACGAAATGGTTGCTAAGAAACAATAAATAGCATGTAACACATACTGAAACACAAATGGTTGCTAAGAAAAATGGTAACACATACTGAAAATGGTTGCTACGAAATCGTTGCTAAGAAACAAAAAATAGCATGTAACACATACTGAAAATGGTTGCTACGAAATGGTTGCTAAGAAACAATAAATAGCACGTAACATATACTGAAAATGGTTGCTACGAAATGGTTGCTAAGAAACAATAAATAGCATGTAACACATACTGAAAATGGTTGCTACGAAATGGTTGCTAAGAAACAATAAATAGCATGTAACACATACTGAAAATGGTTTCTACGAAATGGTTGCTAAGAAACAATAAATAGCATGTAACACATACTGAAAATGGTTGCTAGTGAAATGGTTGCTAAAAACAATTCTGCAGAAACAAGCTGCTGTGAAACTGCTACTATTAGTTGGTCGCTAACAAACAGCTGTCAGTGAACATTAAATTTCATAGGAAATTACCTTGACCTTGTGGTAATGTTGTCCTTGAACTTCGGTCGCTAAAGATGAAGGAATTGAAGAACGAATCCCGGGGGTTTATTCTGAGGAAAAGATCTGCGCGATTGATGTGAGCAAACTCCACTTCGTAGGTTTTGATGCACCTGAAAAGATAAACAATTTAGTAACAAATTTATTTAAATTATCATCAGAGAAAAAAAATGATACTGATGATAAAGATGACTGCTTCACGATGTAATTCATCATCATCATACTATAACAATACACCAGAAACTCGCTATATAATGCTGTCTTTGAGATCACTGACTTATAAGAAGACAGCATTATAACACATTATATCAGAATCTGCGTTAAAACACGGCATGTAATAACTAGCCTCTGATCCAATAACAATAATAAAAATTAATGTCCTCGTCATTATCATCCTCAACGTCATCATAATCAGTACCACCTTTGCAATACGAATCATAACAATTATTTTACCAAATACCATCACCATTGCAATCATTATTACAATAATCATAATTGTTATCATCACGATAATCATAATCTTAAAAATCATCAGTTATCATCATCATCATCATTACTGTCATCATCAGTTTGTCAAGCTAACCTGGAGTTAACACATGTGTCGCTCCAGATGATAAGAACTTCGCCAAATGTCACGTTGTGAAAGACAACATTAGTTACCTTTAACACAAAACATTAAAAAGTTACAGCAAAAATTACCAGGTTACAAAAACAAAAGTGGTTTGAAGCAGTCTGATGACATTAAAGAAATTGCAAGTACAAATGTAGAGGTCATCTGAAGGAACGTGGGTTGATTAACACAACATAACAAGGGTTTTAAGTAGGGCTGATTAAAATAATTTTAATCGACTAATCTCCTAAATTTAATCGAGATTAATCGATTAAATTCGATTAATTTGGTACACATTACATAAAGCGTGAAAAACTGTTTAGACTGTATACACTGCAAAAATCCTTCAATCATTCGACATACTAAAGTTCAAATTGTCAATCTGAGAAATGTAGTCAGTAGTAACTGCCTTCTATCTACAAAAATCTGCAATAACTTTGCCATCTTCGACTTTTCTCTCAGCATTTACCTTAAATGCCAAATGATCGCTTAATTCTCAACTCAAATGTTTCACATTATTACTGTTTGCCATATTGTTTATTCAGGAAATAGGTCGGTTGACGTCATAAAATAAGTAAGAAAATTAATTGAAAATTAATTGAACAAGTCGAAATTAATCGATTAAAATTTTTAACGATTAATTGATTAATTAATCGTTAAAATCCGCAGCCCTAGTTTTAAGTGGTTCAGAAGACATAAATAAATTATAGTCTGTGTTAGGCATCACACCTGAGTGGGAGGGTGACTTGGTCTGGCGCAGAAGTGAACAAGGGCCACGCTCGGGTGTCGCATGACCACATCAATCCGACCGTGGTCTTTGGTGGACCACACGACTGGACCAATCAGCCGAACCGGCTCCTAAAACAAAGATATGACAACAAATAAGTATTGCAAGATAAGAAATGCAAAAGAAATGGTACTTATCATTAACCAGCGTTTAAAGTGGGTGGGAATGCATGGGAACGGCGTTCCCACAGCTCTCAAAATTCTTTGCTACTGCTCACCATGCAATGGAACCCTGGTAGCACATGTGTGCTATGCAGGCACATAGCCAGACTTAAATTCAAGAGGAGGCAACTTTACATTGGCAAAATCCTGGCTATTGGGGTCATTCATTGGTCAATAGAAGTTCCAGTATATAAAAAAAGCAAGAGGAGGCAACTGCCTCCTCGTGCCTCCATGTAGCTACGCCTATGGTGGTATGCATTCCAATGAAACTCTACTTCGAAGTTCCCACTGCTCAATGAGACTACTTTAACCCAGGTCCTTAACCCTGCTACATTACACTTCCATATATTATTGTACATAGCTTCATATTCTCGCCTATCTTCCTCACTTTACCCTGTATACCCTACCTTTTGTTTACCATACCTGGCATTAAATATGCATTACACTACTACCTTATTTTACTTACCCTACCTTACCCTAGCTAGAATATTACTAAAGAAGATCTTGCATAGTTCGATAAAACTTTAGAAAGCTCTACCTCAAAGTTTCTCATTTCACGGAACAGATCTTCACTTGGGGTTGGAGGGCTTCCCGAAAAATTCCAGACCCCAAATGGATTGGAATAGATGTTATCGAGCATGTAGACAGCATAAGTCAACTCTACAACATAAAACAATATTTCATCAATAACTCCAATAAGGTATCGTAATGCAAGGTAAGGTATATTAAGGTAAGATTAGATATTACGCTAAGGAGATTATATCAAGCAACTCCATCACTACCGTTTTAGATGGTGACAGTCCCAAGCCTGGTTGCAGGAGGGCGACACTAATCATCTTTGTTATGACAGCATCATTAAACATAAACTATTTATCTATATAAAGTTACGGTAAATAAAGGTAAACTAAATGAAGATAAGGTCAGGTATATTAAGTAAGGTATATGAAGGTAATAAAGGTATAAATGGTAAGGCAAACTAAGGTATATTAAGGCAGTAACTCCCTTCTTTGTACAGTCATAGTTACTGCGTTTTGGCTTTTTAGGGCAGTATTAAGGTAAAATCAGTATAAGGCATGTTTAGTAAGGTAAAGGTAATTAATTCATGGTAACATACATCAGATTTGAGAAAGAGAACCAACTGCAACTTACCTTTGTCAGTTGGTAAGTTCTGAAGAAAGATGGAAGCCGTAACCTCTTGCGAGTCTCTGATGGTATCCTTGCTGAAGTAGACAATGATCGAAAGTTGCCAGCTGAAATACCATGGCAACCATACGATAGACACCATAGCAGCAGGTTACTATGCAATGTTCCCTCTAACTTTTCTGCCCTGCATACACTGGCTTACCCTGCAGGCAGTAACATTTGAGGCCTGCACTCTTGTCAATAAGGATTAAACTAAAAGGCTGGAAAATTGTGCTGTATACATATATATAGCCATAGAAAGATTTTCTCTAGGTTGTTTTGTGAAATGCCAACAAGCAAATACATGACTAAGGTGTCCGGTGTCACTTTAAATAATTCCACTCATCCCATCACTCAAACAGTTGCCATCAGAAGGTGATCCTTTCATTCAGTTGCAAACAGTTGAATATACATTGTTACCATGGCATCCAGTAGCATCGTCTCACTGTTTCTTTTAGGTCTGAGACTGAAATCCTAATACAGTAGGTGAATCATTTTTTCTATCACTATGACTCTTAAAATGTGTTCTCTACAAGTCCATATACAAACAAACATAGTCATATCGGTACACACATTATTATTTATTACAATTAGTATTATTATCGCTATAATTCTAATTATTATTATTATTATCATGATAATGAAGTTAATAGTGGCAGTTTTACCTATCGTGCAGGGTTTCATAAACAGGTTTATGTAGAGTTGCAACCAAGCTCAGGTTCTTCAAGCTGAAGTCACATGACTGGAGATCTGAAAAAAGAAATAATCCTTAAATGAAAAGAATTTTATTAATTGAAAATCTAACCATGAAATGAGTTGATCACAGCCAATAACACATGAAATAACTAATGATCAATACCAACAAAACTCACCATATAACAAATAATCCCACCAACTACTTACATGTAGCACAAAGCAAGTGACTCCAACCAACAACTCACTACCTAAGAAGTGTGCACATCATATGCAGAATAAATGATTCCTGCCAATCCTGTTACATAATAAATGACCACTACAGCCACTCACCAAGTAATGAATGATCCATACAAATAATTCATCACTTTACAAATGATCCCAAAAATTAGTCATTTTACAAATGAACCCTTAAAAAATGAACCCACAGACAAATGACCCCACCAACAACTCACCACATAAGGAATGATCCCTTGTGGATGGTCCCTGCAGCAGCTGGTCTCCTAGCAACGACAGCATACCCATGACAGCGTAAATCGGTTTTCGTATGAACTGAATGTGAGGCGGAGATGTGATGTTGACCTGGAAACGTGCCAGAAGCGTGCGTTGAGTAAAGGGGAACGGTTGGTAGCTAAGAAAGCCATTATCGTTGCTAAGAAGACCCAAAGCAATGCCTGCATTTGTGAGGTGTGCCACGATCGCCTTGGTTGCCATGGCAGCATAGGTGACGTCACCATGCCATGATCGATTGATGCTCCAGCTCACCTGTGGATCGGCTTCGTCGTTGAAGATCGGTTTTGCACTGATTGCAGGCAGGTGATCCTTCAGCAGACTGAGAAACCTCATCTCCTTTTCAATCATAGCTTGAATGTTTTTTGGCGGGTCACCCTTCTTGTGGATTGAAACGAAATCCAGCTTTACGTCTCTTTTCCCCGTGAAGTAGTTCACACCATTTGCTGCGTGCTCGAGCAACGCCCAGCAATAGGAATTGGTGTCGAATTCATCTGGGCATGCGCCTCCTGGACCCCCAAAGAGAAGTCGAGGACTCGCCTGGAGCAGTCCTTCAGCGGTTGCATCGTAATAGTTCAGAAATCCTTTCAGGGTCATGTTTAAGCCATCAAAAGCTTTTCGTTTAGGTTCATTCCATGATTCGAAATACCACTTTCCAACATAGCGAATCCCATAAAGATTGACATACCTTGATGCCAGTTCTTTTACAAGTTCTTTCCACTGCATAACCTGTGATGGATCCTCAAAGTCGCTGAAATGGTCCGAGGGATTTCCCATGACCTCGAATATGGGGTAAAGGTCGTAAGAATTGAGAAGCTCGATGAAATTGTCAAGACACGTAAAGTTGTATGTGAGAATGTTGTCGTGCGTGTTTGATATCGTGACGCTGTCAAGAAGCCAATGGATTCGTACGTGCTGGATGCCAGAATGTGGAATGGCACTTATTAGCATCAGGTTCTGAACGACAGAATCACTCTGAAGCCAGTCGCAGATCTTCTGATGTGGATCGGGAGGACTGCAACACATTCCAGAGATCCAAGTACCGGTAAGCAGGTTTGTTTAAATATTTCTATTGCACTTTTATGAAACAATATATTCACACATTTTCTCACTTCACTAGCTATGTAAGTGTGTGAAAATATGGTTTCTCCATATTTGGGCCCTTTGCGGTCTCATTAGCCAGTTGCTAGAACAGTTTGTGATTTTCTGCTGATTGCCTAGGTGGATATCTCATGATATGAAGCATTAAAAATAATGTCTGACCAGTTACATGATACAAAAAGTACCTCTGAGTGGTTCTCTTGAAGAGGTGCTATATAAATCCTCTGAATGAATGATTGAACAAAAAGCAAGAAAATGTGAGAAAATATGGCTTTTGGCCTATTTTGGTCCTCTTAATACATACTATCTGCAAGCAGTTTGAGCTTTTTGGTTATTGCCTTTAAAGGGGTTAATAACTATTGGTTATTAGTGTTTTTGTTGGAAAATTTTGTGGCAAAGTGACAATATGAAAATCTTTAATCATTTGACCTGCAGCGTTCCATAAAGAATATCCAATATCCAAATGCGAACATCAAAGCAAATTGATGGGTTGTTTTTACAGTTTCCTTTCGCATTTTGTCTATGTACTGCTATGTCATAGGACTCTACAAAAGTTCCTTACATGTACAACTACAGAATACGTTATAAATACCCTATTTCAAGTTTTCCATAAATATTGTGTTCGACTAAAAAGTAAAGACTACTGCATTACAATATTAACAATTAAGTCTATTTTAAGTTAAGTTTCGCTACCAGAAGCCTGTGCTTTTCCAGAATCCAGTCAGGTTCCTCACGACCTTCGAAGCGTCTACTTGAAATTCGAATTCAGAATGTATGGAACGCCATTTAACATGATCACTGCTCATATCGAGGGAGTGCATAGGCTTTTCCTGTTGATTTCCCATTCTAAACATCATTACTGGATCTCCGATATTCGCTGCGGTTATAAAGACACCGGCAAATAAAATTATCATTTGTAAACACGCCATATGAAAAGCAAACATAAAAAAATTTCACGGTGATTTGGAATTCAAACATTTATTATCACAAAGTTGAAAACTTAAATTGTAAATATTGTGTCACGTGCAGACATGTGTATGGCACTCTTGTTTATGTGGCGCAATACTTCAATATAACTGTAATAAACTTGAAATTATACTTTCTGTTTCGTATGAGCTAAGGTAATGCTTATAATGGAATGGAACAGAATACCCCAAGACCTTCGCAGTATCTCAAATCTAAAGCTATTTAAACATCAGTTAATTACGCCTATGGTTAACTCGCAGAGCGATTAGTTGGGTTCTAACCCCTTATTCTGTTTATTTTTGCTTAGTTAAGGTTTAATACTTTGTACTAGTACGTTAAAAATTGTACATGTACTTTACTTATATCATGAATGCTCTGTACTAGATAACCTCTGTTAACCATCTAGCAACTGACTGCGTATAGGCCTATAGGTGCCCTAACCAGCGGGACCCTGGTCCCTTCTGGGTTCCCTTTTGTTACCAACAGATTTTTCTTCTTTGTACAGCGAAATGTTACTTTGCCAATGTTTGGAACAATAAATTGATGGTTATAATGGTTATGGTTATGGTTATAAACTAAACAAATGCCATTCAACAGATTCTCTCTCCAGTGAAGTAAAAAGATCAATGTTACAATTTGACTGAATAGCTGTTTAAGATAAGTTTAGCCAAGAATTTCCGAGTCTGCCTCTTGAATTGGTTTCTCTGGACAAACCCATAGATACGGCACAACGCTCGGGCAAAGTGTATAGAAGGAACTAAGTAACGCATTAGAAATTTCAAAATAATGATTATGATTTTACATTAATAATTACAAAGAGACTTTGTAATCAAAAGAACAAATCTACAATTTGGAAACAGAATGTTTGAAGTAGCTGGTCCAGCTGAATGGAACTCTTTACCAGAACCAATCCGAAAATCATCCTCAATTAATATTTTATAGTAATAACTAGTAAGCCATTTATTGACAGAGCATCAAATACCATAAGATCACAAGATCAGAGTAACAGCAATCAGTAGGCTACAAATTCAAGAAAAAAATTAAATCTAAGCTTAAAACTTATCTCTTCTCTAAGTACTATGATTGGTAAGTACATTGTAACGCGTCCTTTGAGTAAGACTCTGTTTTATTAAGGCGCGTTATAAATACAAGTTGTATTGTATTGTATTTATATTTTTTGTAATAAACTAGTGTTTATAGAAGCTGTCTCACTATCATACTTACATTATTTTAGTTAGTGTCTTATCAGTTACTTTTTATGTTTTGGAAAATAGCTCGAAACAACATTTGGCGAAAATTATGGATTTCGTTCTTTTTCGAGTTTCAGAATAATTTCAGTTATTGAGTTCAAGTCAAACGTAAAATAAATCAAAATGAAGCTCAGTTATCCGCTCTATCGATAAATGTCCTTTTGATATTTATCCGAATTTCTAGTTGATCGTTTTGGGCAATAGTCCGTGACCGGTTCAACAGATACTCTGATTTGATCCGGTTTTTTAAATGCCACGTGTAACGGAGCGGGGGTGAAGCCCTTTCAAAAACGGAAAATAAATGGCCCAGTTTAAATGAATGGGCAATTCTTACGTCTATTCCTTCCTTCGTAAACGATCCTTTATCTTGGTCCGATTAGCCTGTGATGCACCCAAGTTATATAGCAATTAAGGATTGCGATATTTACATATGAGAGTGCGTGGTTTTGGGGGTGTAGCAACATGGATGAAGATTAACAGATCACAATGAGGTACGAAATTTATTAGAGGGATAGAGTTTTTATTAATTTATCGTAGTGTAATGTTTTGGAATATATGTTAATGAAAATGCTGTTAAATTTATCAACAAAACTCATTACATTACATTGCATGTACTTGTGTGCGTTTATATAGCGCCCTATCTCTCACCGTAAATCAAGACAGTTCTTATTTCTCAATTACTTATTTCTGATACCTGTTCTTGTTGTCCAGTTACTTAAACATTGGTTCTAAAATAGGTTTATCATTTAACTATACCTGTTGTCATCTGATTACATATTCTAAGGAGCACACGCAATAAACAGAAGTATCACTTATTTAAAATATTTAAAATCAGTTCTTATTCCCCAGACTTGTCATTATTCAATGAGGTCATCTGATTATCTTTGTCTGGTCATACGTAAATCAAGAACTGTTCTTGGTGAACGAGCTTTCTCTGTTGCTGGGCCTACTTTTTGGAACTCTCTGCCTGTGTCTGTACGCTGTGCTCATTCGCTTGTGTCATTTCATTCACGACTGAAAACTTACCTCTGTCAAATTGCTTATCGACCGTAGGCTGTCTCTCTGTCTCTTATCTTTTGGATGTTGACCTGATTACGGCTTGGTTTTGGTGTGCCATCGGTTGATGCCTTGTGCATTAGACACCGGCGCAATAGAAGTTGCTAATTACAATTACTTGAACATGAATATACATTTTCTTATCATCTGAATTATCAACCTCAAGTGTTTCTGAATTTTTACAGATGTACATTCTATGTACCTGGCCTGTGCCAGTATAGTGTTGTACCTGGTCGCAAAGGTGTTGTCTGGCGCTTCCTCTTCCTTATCTCCATTGCATTTGCCTGCATTATCATCATTGCCATAACGATTAACCAGAACTTCTCCGTCGCTCGACTGCAAGCAGAACTTGACTCGATGAAGCGTGACAGTTCTAGTTTGATGGAAGGCGAAAGTCACAAGTCTGATGACCGTCATGTAACTGTAGTCGAGCCAACGGATTTTGACGACGTTTCACTGAATTACGGCGTACTGGTCGACTGTGGGAGCAGCGGAAGTAGGGTCTTTGTGTACTACTGGCCTCCGCATAACGGGGAACCACGACATCTGTTGAACATTCAACAGATGAGGGATGCCAGTGCAAAGCCTGTTGTGTTTAAGGTTGAACCAGGCAAGTTTTGAGCTGTAAAATTATGAGCACAGTTCTTGCTTGAATATTTTCTGTATTTATTGTGGACTGTTCTCTTTATCTTTGATAGAGTGGATAATGGATATAGATCTGGATTTTTTGGTAGTAAAAATGACGGTATCTGAAGATTTTATGAGTTATTTACAGAGAATCTTTCTGGTTATCTTAGGTGGTATGAATCTATACATAGCCCTAAATAAGAATTCCTGATGTAGCCAGACATTTATTCAAATCTTGTTGGATAATTTTTACTTCAAGTAAATGATAATTCTAATAATACTTTCAGTAATATTAATGAGTTGATAAAGAGTGATAGTGATAATATGAATGTAAAATATGTGTTGTGTAGTAGTAATAATATAAGAATGGAGGTGTGTGAAGCATATTTTGACTGATTGAGACTTTGGCTTTTCTGGCATCTTACCTGATAGGCCTGGATGCTTTTGCTGATAAGCCATCAGAAGCGAGTGACCATATCAGGCCACTATTGAGGTTCGCTGCTTCTTATGTCCCTACATCAAAACACAAAGAAACTCCCGTCTACATTATGGCGACTGCAGGTCTGAGAATGCTCGACATTAGGTATGCATGGTCAATGAATATTCATTCTGTTAATATTCACCAATAGGCAGTTGTTATTTATGAATTGATTTACATTTGTTCTTGTTAGTCTTTTGCAACTGACTTTATTCATCGACTGATTACTATTCATGGACAATGACCAAGAAAATGAAAAAAAAGATTAACGCATGCGAAATGTGGATATGGAGGAAGATGCAGAGAATATCATGGAAAGAGAAAAGGACCAACGATTACATTACATCAAGACCTAAAATGATATATTTTCTGACACGAAGTGTGCATTGTCGAGTGAGCCGTTTCACTTGTATGTAGAGCGCAGGGACTGGAGAAGTGGTCAGTTTGTGGTCAGTAAGTGGTCAGTTAATGGTCAGTCTGTGGTCAGTTAGTGGTCAGTGAGTGGTATGTGTATGGTCAACAGTCATACTGTCAGTATTCAGTCTGTGGTCAGTTTGTGGTCAGTCTGTGGTCAAGACAGTGGTCAACGATCATACTGACAGTGGTCATTCAGGGTTCATTCAGTTGTCATTCTGTGGTCAGTTTTGGGTCAAGACAGTGGTAAACGTTCATTCTGTTAGTGGAAAATTCAGCTGTCATTCAGTAGTCAGTGAGTGGTCAGTTTGGGGTTAAGACAGCTGTCAGCAGTCATTCTGCGATTGGTCAGTGGTCACCAGTGATTAATTTATATCACCTGAGTCACATTCTCTCCACTGATTAGTATTCTGTACTTGATTAATATTTAACTGATTACTAGTCATCACCTTATAAATATCCTACAACTGATAGATAATTATCATCTCATTAATAATATTCGTCAACTCTTAATATAAATCAGCTGCAAAGTTTCAATTGACTGATTTAACATTAACATTTAACTCATTAACAGTCATCAGTTGATTAATATTTATAATGTAATTAATAATCATGAGTTTACATACCTGCATTCATTGATTTACAGGGAGCAGAATGCCATACTGGATGACTTGAGAGTCGACTTACCCCTTGAATTTGACTTCCTCTTCTCTCCGACTTATGTCGAAGTCATCTCTGGCAAACAGGAAGGCATCTACTCTTGGATCGCCGTTAACTATGTACTTGGCAAGTTCGACCACAACATCAGTGGAGGTAATTCGTTAATATTCATGATGTTATATGAATATAAATGTAATGTCTTGAGTGTTCATGTTTAAACATGAATATTCATAATAATTGGTTAGCACATTATTTTTAGCTTTTTACCTCCGTGTCTTTTGTTCGAATCTCTGGGTCCTATGAGGATCCAGTTGTTAGATTGCTGTTGTGTTTGTGCATAAGCCAAGAAATACTTAGAATGAAAGACTCACTCTTCTGAGAAGCAATGTTGATAAAGGCAAGTTGTAAATAACCAATTACCTTGCCTTTCTTAACACTGAAGTTCCTTCCTTGCCAAACATCACCTTATTTACCTTCCTTAACATTTCTTAACCGTAACTTTCTTACCTTGCCTAACCTCATGTCACCTCAACTCTATCCCCTTGGTGAAGTTATTTAAGACAGTGCTATATAAATTGCCAGATGCATGCAAACCTTACCTTCATCATGTTACCGTACCTTCGTTTTGTTACCTTATCTTTCAGAGAGGTTTGGAGCTATCAGGTGACCCTGTTTTACTCCATTTAACCTAGATTAAGTTAAATGGATCCAGGTGTGAGGAATGGATCCACTAATCCCACTTGCGATTTGTTTTCAGAGGTCAAAATCCTTCTTCTGTTCTTCTGTGTTGTTTATCTTATCAGAAACCCTAACTTGATTTTGGTATATCATTTTCCAGATGGTAAGCTGATCGCAGTGGAGGTGAATGGTCTGGAGAAGCTCCACTTCCGCAAGCGAACAGTCGGTGTGACAGACCTTGGAGGTGGCTCGCTCCAGGTTGCATTCGAGCTGCCAAAAACTGTTTCACTTCCTAGTCACCAGGTGACAGAATATTATATAAGTAGTTGTCTTATCTAGTCATAAATTGTGTTACCTTACAGTCCTTACCTTAATTTATCTTGCCTTGTGTATCTACACTGTCATAACCTTATCATACCTTGCTGTGATTTGCCATATCTGTGCTTTTTCTTATAATATATCATACCATACCTTTTATGTGTAACTTCCTTCTCTACTATGCTTTAATATATATACCACTCCTGCTTTTACCATACCTTATCATGTATACAAACTGTGACTGCCTATGTCGCTGTCAATGACTGACACATGGACAATTGATTGACATGTGGACAAATGGACACTCATGACCTGATTGTCTGTTTATTCATTGTCAGGACGACTCTGTTAAGAGCCTTTTGGCTGAGTTCAGCCTCGGCTGTACCAGCACGGACATCGACCATGTCTACCGTCTCTACGTTGCCACTTTCCTCGGATTTGGAACTAACTCCGCCCGCTCAAGATACGAGGAATATCTACTGGCCAATCACACTGCAGCACAGAGCAACACATCAACGTAGGATTTAGGATTGGCTGTCTGAAAGGAATTTAAAGTTTAAACTGTGATGAGCTAGATAAATTTAGTTTCTTAATGCTTGTAAGGTTGTATGATTTATATATAACCTATTCCAGTACTGTCTAGTCTAATTTGTGTTAGTTCAGGCTATGCTATATTCATCTGGTATAGCCTAATTTAGTAAAATCTAAGTTAATCAGGTCTATTCTAATTGTGCCTAATCTAACTCGACTAATCTAATCTGAGTCCACATCATCTTGTACCTAATGTAATTTGATCTTGTTGTTTTGTACCTAATCTAACCCAATTTCATTGGCTTCTACCTGATCCAATCCGATCCCATGATCTTGTGAGTTAAATTGATATTTGTGAAATTGAAACTGTCTTTGAGTAGGTAGTAAGTAAGTAAGTAGTCTTTATTAACATGAGACACTACAGAAACCATGCATACAAAACAGTAAAAAGAAGTTCAACTGTAACTAGCTACAGTGTATTTTTCCAGTAATATTTATTAAGTTATATTTTCCCGCAGATGTAGTAAGCTGTATTTTCTAGCTCATGTAGTCTGTTTAGATTGAATTTACATTGACAAGATTAGTTTTGATCTCTCATAACCCATCATATATATAATAAAGATATATGTGTGTGTGTATATACGAATACATATGTATATAATATTATGTGTGCACGATGCTGTCTTTTCTAGCCACACTGATGCCAATCTACCGATTGTCCTCGATCCCTGTCTTCCAGTCGATCGAACGGAACGAATCCATCTCCGCAACATGACGCTTCGTCTGCGCGGAACCGGAAATCTTTCTGCCTGCAGCGACTTGATCCGGCCACTCCTCAACAGGACAGTTGGTTGTGATCCACGATCAAAGTGTTCGATCGGTGGTATCTTCCAGCCTGAGATTGATTTCCTGAACAGCGAGTTTGTCGGGTTTTCTGAGTTCTTCTATACAATGGAGGACGTTCTTCTGATCGGAGGAAAGTACGACCGAAAACACATCTGGCAGGCTGCCAAGGTCTGTTGTTGACGATATATTTCACGATGTAATGGTACTGTGTGAATGGGTTTTGGTGCTAAGATAAGGTATGGTATGGCAAGGTAAGATTTGATAAGAAAGAGTAATGTAAGCCAAGTGAGGTAAGGTAAGTAGACGTTAGGTATGGAAGGTTACTATAGGGCAAATAAGGTAAGGCATGGCAATATGCAAGGTGTTGCAAGATCAGGTAAGTTCAGGTGAGATAAGGAAGCGTAAGGTAACTAATGGTAGGAAAGGAAGGGGAAGTTGGTAAAATGAGGTATTAGGTAAAAGATGGGGTAAAGTAAATAACGGTAGGAAAGCTAAGGAAGGGTAGGTGAGGTAAGTATCAGGGGAAAGATAAGGTAATGTAAGTTAAGGCAACAGCACGCCAACAACCTTACTTTCCCAGTTACACAGCATAACAATAAATGAGCAATTTCACCTCATTTGCCACTGATGATTTTCACAGTAGTTTATCTGTAGGCTGTGGCTATAGAGGGCTCAATGACTGACTCAAAAGCTTACGGAGGGAGCACGTAATTCAACCAGTTGATTATGTTAGATGATTTTGGTGAGGTTAAAATTCTTTGCTAACGCTGTCATGACCTTTTTTTTACCTTACCAATCAGCGGATGACCATCAAATAAACCTGTCTGTGGCCAACTTTTTGTTGCATGCCCCTCCAAAAATATCAACTGTGTGACTATGGCAGGATTGTGCCCTGGCATGGCTCTTGGTATATTTCATGTTACACCATGTTGATTATAATGTTTTTCCAGGACTACTGTTCAACCAACTGGTCAACGATTGAGGAATGGAAGAGGAAAGGGCAGTTTCCACGTGCCGATGCCAACAGATACAGGTTGCGCCTCTGTTTTAATTGACTGTCTCTATGTCTCTCTGACTGACTGAAATCGACTGACTGATTGATTCGATTTATTCGTTGATTTTACTGATTTATCGACTGATTGATCAATGATTCATTACATGATTGATGATTGATTGACTTGTTAACTAATTGACGTGTTGGTTGATTGATTAACTTAATTGATTGATTGTTTTAATTAATTGTTTGTAGGCTTCAGTGTTTTAAGTCGGCTTGGATGTTTGTGGTGCTGCACGATGGTCTTGGCTTTCCTGAGGACTATGATCACCTGACGTCGATGCAGTACATCGACGGTCAACAGGTTCACTGGACGCTAGGAGCTCTTCTCTACAAGACAAAGTACTTCCCCCTCAGGTAACAACCTATTCTAATCCAATCCTGTCTAATCTATTCCACAATGCGGATAATTCTCCTCTGAGTACATTACTGTGCAGGGTCATTGAGCAAGTACGTCACTCACAATTGCTTAGTGCCGTCAATTGAGGTTTGGTCTTCGTCAGTAGATAGTGGAACTTAATAAGTGTGTAATAACAATAATAATAAATTATTATAATGATAATAATTCCTACTTAATGCAATATAATGTAATCTGTTAATCTGTTCTGATCTAATCCAGTCTATATTAATATGTAATCTATGTTAATCGAGTTTATGTTGATCTAGTAGTTCATGTTATTGTGATCTATATTGAACCAATCTATGTCTATGTTTATCTAATCTAATGCAGATTTTTTTTCATCTAGTCTGTTCCAGTAAATTCTGTTTTAATCCAATCTAATCCTATCGAAGCTAAAGCAAAATGTTACATTTATATGGTATTGTGTTCCATTGTCTTGGATTGCATTGTATTGTCTTGTATTTTTGTACATCATAGGGAGATTGAAAAGCGTCTGAACACACCTCACCATGCAAAACTCTCGCGTGATCTTCAGACTTCCTACTATCTTCTGTCATTCTGCACAGTCGTGGTTGTAGTTGCAATCTGTCTGTATATGTGTCGACTTCGAGTCGTGACTGCAACTCCTTCGCGACTTCGACGTGTTCAAACAATGTCATACTACATGATCGACGAGTCAGAGGCAGAGGAGGGCATTCGTTTTGATCGGAGTCACTCGTACGCTGACTTCTCGCTATGATTGTATGATAGGCGTGATCTTAGCATTCTGTGATCTTGTTTGATCCATCAAGGATTTCGTAATCATAATCGTATTCTCCAAATTTCTACAGCACCCACAAATAGTGAAGTCATGGGAACCAGCTTATTCGCAGGTGCTTAGTCCTAACATAATCAATATGCGGGAGAGGTGAAATCGGTTCCAGGTCAAGGTCCAAAAGGTCGGGTAGGCAGACAGTCAGACGGCTAAGATGGGTGGTGTTTAGAGTTTAAATGGCAAGGGAGGTGAGGGGAAGAGGAGGAATTTGGATAGGATTTGTGAGAGCAGTGTTTTCAATTTTGAGTGAAAGACCTGTGGAGAGATGAGGTGAGGTTTGGTGAGTTCGTAGGATGGATCAGTTATTTGTTTTAATACTGGCGAGAGCTTGTTCCAGATAGGCAAAACAGCTATGGCTGTGGAGCGATTTGCAAATTTAAGCAATGATGTGACGATCTGTTCGTATAATCTCCACTACGCCAAGAGTGGACCCTGTGCAATGTCCTGTGATCCTTGGGTCACGTGCGTTAGGGTTGTACAGGATCAACTAGTATGGCCAAACAGTTCTGATGAGTCTTAATTGAAAGATCTTGAAAGTCATCTATTGTGATGCATGATCTTGAAGAATCATCCTCTATTATCAATAATCATGTGGATCTGTGGTTCCTATTTGCGAAGAGTTTGTGAGCAATGATCTGGATTGCAGGTGATTAAAAACCACCTGTAGTTCATGATCTCAAAGAATCATCAATTTCCATTATTTAATTGTCTGCAAATCCGTTGTCCACAAAGCGTGATCGTCTATAATCTTCCATGAGTTTACGCAAGACTTAAGAGACAGTTCTCCAGATTTCTCTTGGGAACCAATTTGTTTTACTAAATTTCCTCGACTTATGACTTTTTCTGTGATGTAATTTAATCCAAATGGATACTTCTGTGACACCATTACTGTTACCATATCCGAAGTTGCGATTTAATGGATTGTTTCAAAAAGGATACAATAGATGTGGTATAAAAACTTGTAATGTCAGTTCCCGTGTTGGACTGGGGGCTCGAATTTAGGTTAGCAGAAGTACTTGTTCAGTGCTATCTATCTACTGATGCATTTTTCTGTATAAATTATTGAAAAGTACTGAAAGCACGACGATGTGCGGTCAGATATTCTGTCTGGATGCAAAAGATTCTGGAGAATCAAATGACACTTGACTGCAGTTTGGTTTATTTGTTTTTGTGCTATTATATTATTATTTTTATTTGCTAGTCTAATCAGTCTATCCCAATATTATAACTATTATTTTAGAAATGTTAATTACCTATTATTATTTATTATAATTGTTATTTGAAACTGACCGCTGCATCTTTTGCAAGCTTAGAGACATAACATTCAGTTTAGGAAATAGTTTCAAGCTGCTATTAAATACTAATTAATAGTATTGAACGATGGCAGCATTGTTGATTCTGTGATTAGACATGTCTCCTACTGGTTTACAGAGTAGTGCAGAACTGGTTTTTGTAAATTTATGTTCATGGATAAAGAGAATATTCTAAATGTTCTTAACTTGTGAATGTGAAAAAACAGCATTTTTTTAAATCCCGGCCTTATGTACTGGACCAGCCTCCTTGAACAGTCTTCCATTGCTTCTACGGTCTGTTGCATTCGGCTCTGTGCAGCAAACATTTTCAAATTGTCTTAAAATTGACTTCTTTAGATCACTAAGATAGTCATATCTGCAGTGGTTGTGTCTTGATGCATACAAATACATACATACATATATATACATACATATATATATATATATATATTATATATATATATATATATATTACAACAGGTAAGTAAGTAAGGATCATTTCCTACGTAGGCTGTGCTACAGTAGATGTCTTCACGAGTTTAATACCTATTGGTTTTTCGACTGGATTCGCCCGGCTGGCATTAATTTTGATTCGCACAACGATTTTGCTTTGTAGCGACCCTTGACCTCTGTCTTGAGCATTACAACGCTATAGAAGTGTGGCACGGTGGCCGAGTGGTTAGAGCGGTTGACCTGTAACGCGAAGAGTACGGGTTCGATCCTCGTCCGGTCGGTTGCTATGTAGGGATCGTGAGCAAGTCCTTCGCGCACAATTAAAAATACGGCTTGAAACAGTTCGTTCAAAACGTTTATCGACTATATATAGAGTTCCAAAAAGCCAATTAATTAGACATTAGGACATCTGCTACAATGCCATAAAATGAACAATTAATAGTGGCACACAAAAAGTCATTCGAAACAGTAGGCGTATACAGTTTCAATAGCCTAAGTCCGAACTTGTACGGTAATCACAAAGTCATAACTCTTTGAAACCAGCGGGAAAACTACAATCGCAACTTTGTGCTTGTTTTAGCTGAATATGTTTCCGGCGGCTAGCCGTAAAAACATTCTCGGCGGTTTTTCGGCTAAGCCGTAAAATTTCCGACGGCTAATCGGCTTGGACAAAAATTCGGCGGCTATGGTGGCGGCCAAGGATTCTGCAGGTCCTTGGGGGTATAGGCTACTGCACGTTCTTCTATTACCTCGTTGCTGCAAACGCACTGCAGGAACAGGGTTGCCAGATGTTGGAAGTGCTTGGTCGCAAAAAAGTAGCCCAAAAGTCGCGAGAGTCGCGAGCTAAACAGCTTAACGAAAACATCACTAAATTTTTGCTTGCGGCGCCAGGATTTCAGGCTAAATTCTTCCCCTGGGATGCGATGACCTTTTTTTTTTTGCTTGTTACTTTTTTTATGCTCCAAAAACCTTCCCTTTTGTCCCCTCCTCGCTGTTTTATCACCAGTAACAGTGACCCACTAGCCTACTGCGGTCAATTTATGAGAATTCATAATATCGCCGTCGCGACCGCGGGACGTTTCAAAAGTAGCCCAAATATCGCGAGGTCGCGAGGACGAAAATTTCAGTCGCGAGCGCATTGAAAAGTAGCCCAACTCGCGCTTTTCGCGCCGACCTGGCAACCCTGTGCAGGAACATCGGATAAGGGGCCGTCCATAAATGATGTCACGCACCTAGGGGGAGGGAGTCGGAAATTTGTGACGATGTTTGACATGGGGTGGGGTCTGAGAAGTGTGACGTCACACCAGGTCTATGTTATTAAATTTAACAATTAACAACAATTTAATTTTATTAACAACAACACTAATTTTGAGGACTAAATTTTCATTTTTTTTAAAATTATTTTAATGTATACGGGCACCATTATAAAGCCTGTTCAGCATTAGCAATGCGCATGCGCAGCCCTTTCAGTTTTACTTCCGGGGTGAAGGTCACCGTTCACAAACAAACAGAATGCTGCCGTTAGCGACGTTGTTATGATCTAGTTTATGATCTATAATATATACAGAAATTTTCTATAAACTGGTAACGAATAATATCAAATATTTGCGTAAAAACTAGATCATAACAACGTCGCTAACGGCAGCATTCTGTTTGTTTGTGAACGGTGACCTTCACCCCGGAAGTAAAACTGAAAGGGCTGCGCATGCATATTGCTAATTAAATTTAATGCTGAACTGGCTTATTAATTTTCTAATTATTTAAATATTTGGTCACCGTTAGATTTTAAAATATTCATGCTTTCCCTATTTGTTCCATGAAGAAGCATTTTCTTTCGCCATGGAAATTTGGTTTTGGGGTCAGAGCTTTGTGACGTCATTTTCAGAGGGGTACGTGTTACTTTTTGTGACGAGGGGGAGGGGGGTTAAAAATCGTCCAAAATTGCGTGACGTCATTTATGGACGGCCCCTAAGAACAATCTACGAGTATTAAATCACAAAAGAAACCATAATATCACAGAATAGATAAAGTAAGAAGAAAGATCAGCAATAAAATCAATTGAATAACATATAGCCTACGCGTTATAAAGCCACATCGGTTTAATGCGTCCGCATGTGGGATGGTTTCGCCGTTTCCAGAGTATTTGTCAAGGCGTCGAGAAATTAGTGTAATGCAGATTAAAAGTTAATAATAATTTAGTATTTAATATTTTGATAACTCGACCGTTCTGGGATTTGTAAGCGCTTACGTGAAACGAGAGCGCTACAAAACCAGGAGCAGTATGCGAGATGCCATTTCCGGTGGTGTCTGATTTGTTGTTCAATTTTAAATTTCTTTTGTAGATTTTCTTTGTCAATTTTTATCCAAAATCCGAATAGAGTTTTAAAACACTCAGATGGGAAATGCGAACCATAGCCCTGGATGTGGAAAAGGTAGATCTGAATGTTGCGTTGCATACACCAGATGACAGTGTTGTCTTGGTGATAAGTTGTAATTGAAGTTTTATATAGCGCTGTTTGGTGATTAAACACAATGCAACATGATTGCGGGAGTTAATTAAATATTTAAATAACCATTTTGCATAGTATTGCTGAGAAAGTGATGCAGGCAGTATACAGAAATGACAAAAAGATACACCCGTGCATATTTAATATTCCACAATAAGTCAGGCCTCGTCATCGTTAATTAGTTAGCTGATTGGTTAGTTAATTTAATTAACTAACTAATTTTTAAGCCAAGGTAGAATGATCCATTGGAACTGAAAAAAATTGAGGAAATTGAACTGCTTAATGGATATTTTCTGATGTTTGTTTTCTGTTCCTCTAGATAAGCTGATCCAAAATGCGACCTGTGGCCCACCCCTTCTCTTCCACCAGACACACAGCCCATCCATCCGCCTCTCCATTGATCGTCGCCTTGCGAAACGTTTTGAGGGCACCAAAGGGATATGTTTCAGCAATCGCCCTGTCCGTGTGGGTGAGCTAATCGCCCTCAAAATCCTTGAGACGGCAAACTCACGTAACGGGGCGCTTCGATTTGGCCTCGCTTGCGAAGATCCAGAGTCAATTGAATCAGAGGAGCTGGCCCAGTATGCGAGTCCTGACCTCACCTGCGAACAGGGGTACTGGGCAAAGGGGATACCAGAGAGGCTGGTGCAGAGGGGTAATGTCCTAGGGTTCTGGCTGGCACCGGAGGGAGAGGTGCACTATGGATGCAATGGGAACAGACATGGGGTATTTTTTCAGGGCGTTGATGTGAAGTGCCCCCTCTGGGCTCTCCTTGATGTCTTTGGAAGTACAATCTCAGTCTCCATCATTGGTGAGGACTTAATTTAACCTTTATTTTAATTTATTAATAAAAGATTATGTACACTTGATTGGGATAAAGATATCAATTTTAGATTACATTGGATTGGATTGTTTTAGCATAGAATTGATTAGATTTGGATTAACGTTAGATGACATGATTAGCTTAGATTTTTGCATCTAATAAATTAGATTTGGGATAACATTCAGGATTAAATTAGACTGTGTTAGCTTGGATTAAATAAGACTTGTGAGGTTGAGGGTAAAGGTATCACATTATTATGAATTTATCAGATAAGTTTGCATGATGATTAGTTCTTCAAACTTATGAAATTAGATTTTTGAGATTAGATGGAAAGAGCTCAAATTAAAATAGATTAGAACATAATAAAGTTTTGGATGAATAGATAAGATGAGATGAGCTAATGAAAAGACCTAAACACATCCTTTCACAAGATTATAACAGATTACTGGGTATATGAGATTTGATTAGAGTGAGTGGGATTAAAAGCAACAAGCCATGCCGTTACAAGGATGACTAAGTGTTTTCTAAATGTAACATTCATATAGGTGTTCCTAGTTAGTGGTATCTAGATCCCTTCTGGGCCTCCTATTGTGGCGTTTCTAATCAGAGCCTGGAAAATTGTATACTTGTATATCTTGAAACGGTGGCAATAAAACGTTTTGAGTGATTGATTGATAAAAAAATGAGATTAGCTGAGAATAAGATACAGTTTACATGTTAAAGCAACAGGCTGATCACAACTGACCTGGCAATGTTCAATATTCGACAAAATGTGTCGTTAAGCACTGCAAACTACTTACAGGTGGAAATAGCTGGGATTAGCACAGACTAATTTATTAAAATATCGTCATATTACCTATATGCATAGCTGTGTTACTGTGTATTCAATATTCAGATGTGGAACAACCGATACTGAACAACGTTGAGATGCCCAGAGCGACCTCAGCCAGTCTGAAAAATGGCACTCCCAGTCTTTCAAGAAACTCCTCGTCGGCATCGGTACATCTCCCAGCCCGGTCCCAGTCCACACAGCCACATCGATCTTCACGGGACTTAATAGGCCCCTTGGATGCCCCCACGTCATCCCACACCAGTCCACTTGACTGCAACCGGGAGACGCGATCGGCCGGATCAACTCCCACAATCACTTCGAACTCGTGCACCACAAAAAATCTGCCCAACCGCATCCTCCAAGACTTCGGTGCCTCACGGAACCCATGGAACCATCTTGAAGACCCTGGCGTCTCGCAGCGCCTTCACGAACCGATGCAGTTCCACTACGCAATCGGTCGCAACATCTGCCTTTCGTCGGACCGTACGATCGCGACACGTCTCTCGGAGGACTACTGCAATGGTTACGTCTTCACAAGTCGCCCGATTCGACCAGGAGAAAAGTTAATCATCGAAGTAGCCGCTGTTGATTTGGACTATGTTGGCGGATTGGCATTTGGGATGACCGCCTGTGACCCAGCCGAGGTCAGGGTCACAGAACTCCCCGATGATTCAGACCACCTTCTTGACCGACCCGAGTACTGGGTCGTCCATAAAGATGTCTGTGTCAAGCCAGAGGTTGGCGACCGACTGACGTTCTACCTGACACGGAAAGGTGAGTCAGTTTAAATTTAATTTGTATGATGTCTTTTTAAGTGGAAGGATGAGTCAGTTAGATGTGTGTAGGGCCTCTTCAAGAAAAACTCTGCAATCAACCTTAGCATACAAAACCACGAATGTTATTTTGGAAATTACTAATGCTACTGTTCTATACGCACTGCCATTAGACAGCGTAGGGCTTTCTCGATCGTTGGTCCATCTGTTTGGAATAGCCTCCCCTCTGACCTGTGTTCTCTCCCATGGGACCTGTCTGGCTCTTTTTACAAACTACTTTATAAGCCTTTCCTTTTTGTCCTGGGCCTGGATTGCGAGTGCCTCTGAGTAGTTAACTTGAAGGGGTGCTATATAAATGACATAGATAGATAGAGGCAACCATCAATTGCTACCTTTGTATATTGTGATAACAGTGCTCTATGTCATAAATCAGCGTAATTGTTAATCGTAAAAATTTTAATCGATTTATATTGCGCCACTCAAAACAGAGGCGCTCCGACCTCTCTTCACTGGTAAAGGGAGGTTTTCAGGCGCTTGCGGAACTGGTCAAAAGAAATAGAAAAAAGGTCAGTCCTGCCCTGCGAGCGACTGACTCGGCTTGACTCAAGATTTCAAATCAGGACTTATTTGTTCTCCAAGGCCAACCCTGCTGTTAGTTGACTTGTAACGACATGGCTGTGTTACAGCACCATATGAATTGCCGTCATCATTATTATTATTAATTTTAAATTAGATTAGTTAATCGGTCATTTATTACATGCCTCTGTCAATTGTAGGGGTCAGTAGATTAAAATTGATTAGAATGATTTAGATTAGATTGGAATGCTTTGGATTAGATTAGAATGAATTGGATTAGGTTTTAATGAGTTGGAATAGATGAGACTGCCTGACCGGTTGAGCCTCCTAAGGACAGTCACTGAGCACAAACATTGATAGGCACTGTCAAAATGTAGTGGTGCTAAATAAATGTGCTATTGTTGTAGGCGAGGTGCGTTTCAGTCGCAATTGTTGTCCCGTTGCTATGCTGATGCATGTTGACATATCACTTGAATTGTGGGCCTTCATCGACGTTTACGGGACAACACAACGAATCAAGAGCTGTGGTAATCAATAGGGAACAACCGGAAATCGCTTCGGCCATTTGCCCCGGCCAGATATCGGGTTTTTCGGAACTATTCACCTCTGCAAATAATACCCACGCAAATACCTACAATTTTTGGAATTGATCAATCTCAAGATTATAGTTACAATTTACAAATAAAATACAACTGAACTAAATTTCTTACAGTCGCTGTCGTATTTGTATATATATCTAATTGGTTCATTATTACAGGTAAAAAAAATAATGTTTATGCTGATCTTTTTTTATTACATGTAAAAAACGGTACTCGGTTCGTACCCGGATCCGGCAAATAGTACATCCAAATACTCGGATTTGCTACCCGGTAGAAAATGTCTACCCGGTTGTTCCCTAGTAATCAACATGTAACTGTATCTGTGAATTTGAAATTATTGTAACTGTAAATCACTGTAAATGATTATTATTGTAAATTTAACTTTGTAGTGGTAACTGTAAATAATTTTCATTGTAAATGTAACTGATTGTAGCTGTAACTGAATGAAAATGAAGGCAAGTCAAGGTATTGTAACTGTGAGGCCAGGTATTGTACTACATGTAGTATGTAATTCAAGGCATTGTTACTGTAGCTAATTGAAACTAAGGTAAGTCAAGGTATTGGATTTCAATTTTACAAAAAATGTTTACCCATTAAAATTAAAATGGCACTACAGATGATTTGTATAAAGTTGTATTATTAGATTAGAATGACCAGTAGAGTAATAAATTAGTCTTTCCCTTCTAGGTGTTACGAGCCGAGTAATGACAACAAAGAATGTCAGAGCATCCTCTGGTGATCCTGGATGTCAATTTGCGAAGAGTCTTGGACGACTTAACCTGACGTCACCTCTGCGTCAACTTCAGAGCCAGTCAACGGTTGAAACAGGTGCAGCAAATGGGTATGACCCACTGACGCGACCTGCTCGAAATCTCAAAACATGCTCTGATAGATTGACAGAGATGCAACAGGTCATGCCGAAAGACACATGGCAGGTTTCTCCTCAGCACACCTTCAATCCGTTTTGTTGTGATGTATCTGCAGATCGACGCATGATTGATCATCCAGTTACGACTTCGGTCAACCGAAGAACTGCTAGCGTGCTGTCACGAGGGCTCACTGCACCACCCATTTCGGATCCATTTTTCGACGTTCCTGTGACATTACCGCCGCCTCTCATTCCAGTTCCGGCGCCGAATTTGCGTCTTGCAAACTTCATTGAGCGACCACAGCCCACTCTGTCTGCAGATGCAGCTCTTGACTTTGACTCAAGTCCACAGTCGCCAGAGAATGGACCTACTTTGGATGAATTTTGGAGCACCGGGGGTCTAATTTCAGGCTCCCCGAACTGCCGGGAAATTCTCAGGAACTTTCAGGAGCCTGCAGAGCCCATAAAAGTTTCCAGCGACATATCAGAACAAGCAGTTCATTCCTCAAAGAACTCAGACTCGGAAAGTTCAGCGAGCGAATGTGCTGTCTGCTGGGAGAAGGTGCCTGATTGTGCACTGTACACGTGCGGGCATATGTGCATGTGCTATGAATGTGCTATTAACGTTCTGAAGAAACAAGGAGCTCTTTGTCCGATCTGCAGACAGCCTGTCCGCGATGTTATCCGGATCTTTAAATCTTGATCTCATTTTCGATTGAGACTAATGTGGTGTTTGATCACCTGATGGTATTTGGTTACGGGTATTGAGTGGTCAGCTATTCGATCTGTTAATCGATCCAAAATGATCTGATATTTAATCATCGGGCAGTCAATCCAGGCTTGGATGTGGTATTTAATTATGTGACGTATTTATGGTATGAATGATGCAGAATTTGATCTGGTATTCAATTTTGTATTTGATCATTGGGTATTTGGCCATGGATGTTCAACCTAGTACTGGACTTTACTTAGACTTTGGTGTTTTATTGGATTCAGATTGAACCTTGTATTTGATCATGGTTTTGATCAAAATTTTGATCTAATATTGATCTTGTATTTGATCCAGGCTTAGATCTGGTTTTTAATCTTGCATTTGATCTAAAATCTTGTCAATGATCTAAAATCTGCTCTTTTTAGTTTTTTTTCTAACATCAGATCTAATGTGCAGCTTGCTGTTGATCTGGAATTCGATCTAGAATTTTATTTTCTTATTATTTTTTCGGTGAAACAGTATCATGGGCTAACTGTAGGTTAGGACATTTTAACAATTGCCTTCTTATCTTGTCTGTTTCGGTCTCATCCATTCCTTAGATTTCTTTGCTCTGTTGCACTGCAGGGCAGTAGCCACCAGAATTTCATGTTTGGACTAAAACCCCAATTCTTTCCTTTCTCTGCCTCTCTGGCAGGCAGTGATTTCCTGGTTGTTTGGAGGGGCTGAGCCGCCGATAGGGGGGCATCAGCACCCTAGCCCCATGCTGACGCCGCCACTGCTGGTTGTTCCACCAATCAGAGCATCCACAGTACAGCACAGAAGCTTTCTGGAATAAGTTACCTAGCACCTTTAATATGACATGAGCTCCTTGGTCTTTCTTTACCTCTATTCCACAAGCGCTTGAGAACCATTTTGTTCGATCCTGGCTTTCCATCTTTAGGTGATGAGTTTCTCGTGAAGAGGCGCTATATAAATCTGTGATTACATTGCATTATATGACAGTGCTTTAATCATGTCAGGTCATGGCTTAATGTAGGCCAGAAGATTTAAGTGTTTTTATAGAGGTCTGTAAACAAGTCTGTTACTTTTACCTGTTGTACAGATGGACCGTATTAATGGCTGTTTTAAGCATTTGATATGTATTGATCTCCATTTCTTATTAAATCACTATTGTCTGGTAATAAAGCATGGTCAGTGTTGCCCACAATTTGTAATATTGTAGTGTGGGGAAAACAGCAGACACTAGTGGAACCAGAACGCTCTTAGACGTCAATGGCTAAAAGTACCTCAGCGCATCCATTACAAAATTGTAGGCCTATCTCTTACCTACAACGCCTTTCAAACCTCTCAACCCTCTTACATTCGTCAACTATTCACCATCCAACCGCCAGGGTCGACTCATCATCTCTATCTCGGCCTCCAGTCTGCTCTCTGAAATTCTGCAACCGCTTGTTAGTCTATGCTGTGCCAGAATTGACTCCCAAAAGACCTTGGCCAGTTTGCTCATCGTTCTATCTCACCTCTTAATTTAACCTCTTCGCTTGCACTTACCTCTGCTCAGCGGCGCCGCTAGGATTTTAATTGTGCACGCACAATCAGCATGCGATCATGTGTAGGCCGGGGCCCGGGCAAAAGTTTGTGGGGGCTACGAAGAACGAGTGTCCAAACTTTTGAATTTCCACACTAATGGTAGTCGTGTTTGATTATGACTGCAGACAATACTAGCAAACCAGACATTTATCGAAATTAATATAAAAACTAGAAAATATGTTCAATCTCCAAGAATCCCATAAGCCTTAAGGTATAAACATATTGCTGACCAGACACAATTAGCAGAAATTGTTAACAAATGGTACACAAACCAAGCAAGAAGGATTCAACTACCGAATCGTGAAGCCATGTGGTAATGAGTAGTTTTACTAAATGTTCAAGGAACAAAACATTTTGAAATTTGATATTTTGAAATTTGAAAGATAACACTCGAGAAAGGCCATTTAGGTGTGCAAATATAATATTTGTACAAATGTCATATTAACAGTGTATTTTACTCATTATAATATGATAGTATTATATATTATAATAATTATAATAGTAGGCCCTAAATAATATCATTAGGCTATAGGCCTACGCCGCCTACCAAACATCACGCGCGTAACTACCTAGCATTACGTACGCAATTACGCAACTGCGTAAAGATTTGAACAGCTCTCAAAAACTACAAACCGTTTCGATTACTTATTGACTTTGTAGACTACTATTATTCGTTGAATTTCTATAATTGTGCAGACTGTTAAATTGTGAGGTCGGCAAACATTTTCCTTCGCGGACGCTAACTCATGTCGACCCTGGAAATTTCGTGGCACTTCTGAAATTTCGATCACAGACCCAAAGTAGTTTAAATCATCATAGGCTAATGTCATAATTATGTTCCACGCAATGCCCAGTACATAAGTTCGTTGATTCATTGTGTGTGGTCAGTAAACTCCAGATAGTATTGTCGCAGAATGTCGTGCGGGCAAGTTCTACACTATATATTGCTTGACGAGCGCAGACATCAGTAGCACAGAACAGATATCGGTCTGATTATCAAAGTTGATGGCGGTAACAACCCCGGTTCTGAGAATGTGGTAAAAGAACAATTAACGGCTTTCATCCCAACTCGTGACGCCACTGGCGTCGTCAATTTACCAATGATTCAAATGCGTATTCACCAGTCGACGTTGTTTCGAATCCCAGACGTTGTTTCGAATCCCAGACGTTGTTTCGAATCCTACCGCTGCTGCCACCAAATATGTCACCAACTCTTTTCTTTCTTAGTTGTGACCTACCTCAAGAACTTTCCTTATCTCTACATATAAATTGCTCAACGTCTTCTAACTGTTTAAGAATTAAATTGACACAGTTCTTTGAATGTTTTCTCCTTTCTTCAAACACAGTTTAATAACAAACAACTCAACTCTTGCCTTAAAACAACTGTACTACACTGTATATTTCGAATTCACTGTCATCAGCAGTTTCTAAATTTGGCGCGCTAACTGCACGTGTAAAATAATCTACCGTCAGCCAATGTTTAGGCTACTTTAGGCCAAGCGCCCACGAGCCGACAGCGCAACTAAGGCCTAAGACTAAAACCGCTTAACAATCGATACACATTATATATATATCAACCTAAAGAACACCTGTGCTCATTATATATGCAAAACACTTGTTCACAGTATGTATGTATGTATGTATGTATGTATGTATGTATGTATGTATGTATGTATGTATGTATGTATGTATGTATGTATGTATGTATGTATGTATGTATGTATGTATGTATGTATGTATGTATGTATGTATGTATGTATGTATGTGTTATAGCGCCCCTTCAAGATTTCTACTTTTAGAGCCGCTCCCGACTACAGCGCGGACACTGAATCGGAGTTTCACGCCGAAGCGCATGAGCAATGGCGAGTGAAGGACTTGCCCAGAGTCCCTACGCGGCGGTTTTAGGTGGATTCGAACCCACAACCCTCCGGCTGCAAGGCACCGAACATGCCCCTACACCACCGCACCCCACATGTGTGTATACATAATAATATATCTATGATTATATATGAATGACTCACAAATTCTCCTTCGGATTTGACTTTGTAACGTGGAAGAATCTTGAACTGTGCATGTTTTGCGTTGTAGTCTTGGAGGTAGACCTGCAACAATTCAATAAAAATTATAATAGTAATTTTTCTAATTGTTATTCGACATTTATATGGCGCCACCACCTGAGGAAACTATATTCTAGCTGAAATGACGTCAAATGACATTAGGAGCACAAATGACGCCAATACATCATCCATAATAGTAATCTTGTGATTACTACCGCGTCTAAAAAGGGGAGTCGCGGATGCTTAGTCAAAACAAAGTAGGTAGGCAATAAGGGTCAATATTGTATGACATAGATTGATAGAAACCAGAGGTTGGCAGAGAATAAATTTTACAGTGATCTTCTCTTTAATTTTTCAGTCTTTTCAACTTTTACTTGGTTAACAGTTTCTTACTTGCCAATTTTGTGGGAAACCGTAACTCAAACCATTTAGCCCAAGCACCTCAACGCTATGTCCCTTAATCATATGGGGCAAGAGACCGGACTGTCCCCCATTTTTTAAAAGCAGAATAATTTCTGTAACGCCTACGTGTGTATGTAGACCTAATAATATTATGGTGTAGAGATAAGGCACTGGATCTTAGCAAGCAAAACGCGACCACCCAGCCCAATGAACTGGGCCTTGCTACAGTTTAATCGGAGACGATTGGAGGACCCCAGAGATTAAGGGCCGATGTTGCATCAAGAATCCTCTCTACCAAATGAAGAGTGGCATCCGCCGGCCCGGATGAGCCTGGTTGTCGTCTGCATACTGATGCAGAGCGACACTCATAGGAAGGTCGGCAGTGTTCAGTATGCAGAGGAGAGGGGACAGGACCGAACCTTGAGGAAGGCCACAAGGATAGAAGACAAGGTGGAGCATATGGGCTCAAAGACAACAGCGTGGGAGAGTTCAGAGAAGGGCAATATCTGTAGTTCCAAAAGATACAGATGGGCTTATAATTATGCATTATTACGACAACTCCCTCGTCGCTAGAGGGCACATCAAAACTTGATTCATCCAGAAGCTCAGACAAAAACAACATATGAACACCGTTATTTGGCTTGCCATAATTTTTTTAAACGCTGATGATGATCTTTGTTATCACACGGTGTCGTTAAACAGAAACTACTACTACGTATACCTACGTACATTTGACGGGTAATTCAATTGGTGCTGTAAAATCGATTATTATATTACAATCTTTCACATTTTCTGTGTAACTGGAAATGTGAATTCTTATGAATATCGAATTCCTATTCATATTCGTATGAATATGGAATTCCTACAGTTATGCAAAATATGCAAATGTTTCATTTATCTTCTGTCGACGGATTTATTATTTAGAAAATATTCCAGAGATCTAATTTGTGTGGAATGAATCTCCTAATTTGATGTAATTTTTCATAAATCCGTCTAAATTTATAGTGATAAATTATCCATTAATAATGAGTTAAAATTATCCATTAATGATGAGATCCTTCACCACCGCTGCCAGTTTGAATGAGTGCAGCAACATTTAAGGTGAATAGTAGGCGTCAAATTTGGTATTTGGCTGAAAAAAGAGTTGCATTTCGAATATTCCTACAGAAAAGCAAAGACAAACTTCCGCTTGGGTCTTGTTTCAAAATCAAAGTAATCCCTTGTATTGAACGTTCGCTATACCTAGTTATGACCAGCAAATTATAGGGACGGTAAGGGACCTATATGAGAACGTTATCATGATGACAGACTGCAGGCTGACGCTAGTCTACTGCAGACATCTGGCGAATGACCAGAGGCGACACATTCTACTACAACCACTCGATCTCCAACGCCTCTCCTGTCCTTCTGTACAAGGGATCCCGGATTTAACTTCAGACGGAACCGGTAGCAATTCTATTGCTTCATAACAAATAACAATTAAGAAACAAGCTGAGGTAAAACGTCGTCACAATATTCTAGTTTTGTCTCAATCCACAGTAGACAACTACCGTAAGCTTAGCCTGACAGTTTTCTTCGACACTGCCGCATAACTTTAAACCGTGAAATGGAACGTTGCATTTCTTTTGCATTTAGTAATCTCGCAGCCTCGTCGCCTCATTTAAGTCTGTTTCACTTGGCTGCACAGGTCAATACATGACAGACATCAGCTTTGTTATGTCTATCTTCGGCACTTCACCCTTGGGTCAATCAGGACACCCGATGACTTGGAAAACTCCGATTATGCAAACGAAATCCCTAAATCCGTACCGGACCATTGATTAGAAGCCAACAGACAGCCATTATAAACAGCGGATATCGATCTGCATCGATGGAGAAGCTTGGAATGCTATTTAAGGATGAATTAACGGCTTATTGATCGGGCTTATTGTTGTCAGAATATTAACGAAGCTGTATTTATGGAGCAGCGTTCGGATCGATCCGCCCTACTTCTATCAGATGATTTCATGTCGAAGACGTGATGGAACTACGGTCCGTATGATAACAGTGTACAGTACACACGCCCCCTTCGAAAAGAAGACAACGACCCAGTCGATTCCACAACTGATGCCACGGCAGATGATTTGATGTCGCTAGTTGATGATCACGTGACAGCAGCCGGGAGGGGATGATCACGTGACAGCAGCCGGGAAGATAGATGATCACGTGACAGCAGCCGGGAAGATGATCTTGCAACGGCAGCTGGGATTATGATCATGGAACTACAACTTGGGTGATGATCATTCGGCTGAGTTGAAAAATTATGGTAACGTACACATTTAAGAAGTTACACAACTGTAACCGTAGGCCTAACTGTGATTCTTAAATAACTTAAACTTTTGCAAGTTCAAAATTAAAAGCAGTGATGTGGTTTCATAATGATGGCATAATGAATTTACTGTCAAAAGGATACTGATCATGCAACAACAGCTGGGATAATGATCGTGCGAGAACAGCTGGGATAAGGATCGTGCGAGAACAGCTGGGGTAATGATCGTGCGAGAACAGCTGGGATAATGATCATGCAACAACAGCTGGGATAATGATCGTGCAACAACAGCTGGGATAGTGATCATGCAACAACAGCTGGGATAATGATCATGCAACAACAGCTGGGATAATGATCATGCAACAGCAGCTGGGATAATGATTATGCAACAACAGCTGGGATAATGATCATGCAACAACAGCTAGGATAATGATCGTGCAACAACAGCTGGGATAATGATCATTCAACAACAGCTGGGATAATGATCGTGCAACAACAGCTGGGATAATGATCAGGAAACAACAGCTGGGATAATGATCATGCAACAACAGCTGGGATAATGATCATGCAACAGCAGCTGAAATAATGATTATGCAACAACAGCTGGAATAATGATCATGCAACAACAGCTGGGATAATGATCATGCAAGAACAGCTGGGATAATGATCATGCAACAACAGCTGGGATAATGATCAGGAAACAACAGCTGGGATAATGATCGTGCAACAACAGCTGGGGTAATGATCATGCAACAACAGCTGGGATAATGATCATGCAACAACAGCTGGGATAATGATCATGCAACAACAGCTGGGATAATGATCATGCAACAACAACTGGGATAATGATCGTGCAACAACAGCTGGGATAATGATCATGCAACATGATCATTATCATCAGCTGCATTGATGATCATTCGGCGACAACAGAGGTGAAAAGGTCATGTAGTGATAGTTCTGTATTGTTTATTAGCGTAATTGTTGCGCTGGTTGGTCTTCACTTGGCATCTCAGGACAACCCCTCTGACTTGACGCAGCACTCATAAATTAGTCGGTGCCATGCCTCCCATGCGCGTAGCTTTTAATTGGCGCTTTACAAATTCTGAGATTACGATAACGATTAGGCTCCTATTAATCTGCGTCCTATCAAATCCAAGTAGTAGTCTATAGATATTGTAAAGCAGCATCAAATCCCAGATTCCGAATATTGCTGAATTCGATCCGAGTCTTTAGCGTTTCTAGCTATTATTTTTCCAGTTTTTATTTTCGTCATTTTAGTCTTTTCGGGCTGTTGAGTGCATCTTCATCGATGCGTAGCTATCGAGTGATGTAGTGAGGAAAGACAAAATTAATGGAGTGCGCTTTCTGTCAACCGTTGAAGCGAAGTCCTCTGCGTTCTGCGGATCTTCGCTCTATCTCCACAAAATGCTCTGTTAATGCCTTTGGGTATTAGCGGATGGCTGCCTATGCACAGCCTTAGCCATCCCGATGAAAATGCAAACTGTTTAATTGAGGAATCGTTGAGGACTTTGACAGTAATTATTGAGCTAAAAAATCAACAGCTAAAATCACAAATTGCGCATCTTTACTGGAAAGTTTCAGCTTTTAATGGTCCTTTGTTTAAATAAACATGCATATAAACATGCATACTACATGCATCCAAGCATATACATATGTGCCTGCATTCATCTATTCATACATACATTAAACTCTCGAAGATCTATTTGTCGGACAACATTTCTTATTGCTCGTAGCCTATGTGCGGTAGGATATGCAGATCAGCCATTTAGACATAATGGATAATTGTGTGGTCCAAACGAAGTGTAATGAATTAGACAGGCATTGGTATATAAGTGGCAGACTGAACTCAGTTGTAGTCGGTAATTATTTATAGCAAACTTTTTCATCAACGATGAATCTGCCGATGATTTAAGCAAAAGACTTTTAATGATATTTCTGAAACAACATGTTTTCCCAACTTAGGTGATAATATTCACTATAACACACACAAAATAGCTGATATTCAATATAACATAAACAGTTATGCCTACTTAAAAATGTTGACATTATTTGATCATTTAGTGTTGTTACCGTTGCTTAGCATAAATGCAGTCTACATCATTCTGTTAAAATTCAACTCTTATTCTGTTTCCATTATGCCAATACATGATTATGGCATACAAAGAGAGCTAATCTGTTTCAACAACATAAGGGCTTTCAAAACGTACGGTACAACCGAGTGCTAAATACTGTTAGAACTGTATTTATTTTGAACTACAAAGTAACGATCTCCGTTTTGTTTGATGAACTTCTCTGTGTTTATTTTAGCCTCAGGCTAATGGCGATCAGTCGTGAGAACTGGCAGAGTGCGCGGCAGAAACAGTAGAGGGCAGCACTTGAAATGCTGCGTTTACATTGGAACACGACATCCCAGCGCCGTAGAATCAATGTAGCGCAAGATATCAACAGCTACACCTTTGATGTTGTGATTGATGAAACAAAGATTCAACTCGTCTTCTTGTTTATAGGGCGTTAACTCTTGTTGCTGTTGTCGTCACCTGGTTCTGTCCGAATTCATTTTGTCTGAAACGAGCTTCCCATCTTCTCACTGTATGAAGGTCTGCACAAGTGTGCTACGTGTACCCTAAAATAAACTATCAAAGTCGAAGTTGAACCATACGACAAAATATGTAGGCCCTATGCTGCTTGTATGGTAAAAGTTATTGCAGTCGAAGACAAAGCAAGTGGTTTTCTGCGTCACTTCTCTAACTCTGTTCGGGACTTATTTATTTAATTCCTGGCTTTTTCGCATTGTTTGATTAACCCAAACCCGTATTTCTTTGTGCCGACCAGGTGTTTTATTATACGATTCGTAGATTATGCTCTACGACAATGCACTGTACCTCATTCACATTCATTACAGTGCATTGATGTATTTCTACTTGCGTTGATCATTCGGAGTTCCATTGTCCGACCCGCAGAGCTCGTATGACTGATTTTCTCCGAAATATCTGTAATTTCATTTGGTATTGACCCTGAGACCGCCACCGTTCGCAATGCGGGGCGTCCTGCATCGCGGCTTCTTCGCTGGACGGACGAACGGTAGATCCATAGATATAGTTGCTATTAAGACGGAATATTCATTCATCCATTCTTTGACAGAGGTCGCTGCATCAGGCGCCTGTGTCGGATAAATCGGAAATCCCGAAGAGCAAAGTTCGTTGACGCTTTTTTGGGCCTCGGTTGGAATCCGCTGCAGTCATCCAGTTACAGATTCAGTATACACAGACTGACTTCTCTTTATGCGCATAACTTATACAGCCATGAAGGGCATACACAGCTGCATGCGTGGATGCGGCGACTGCCTACTCCATCACTATTGTGTGATATCCCTGACAAGTGCTTCGTCTTTCATTTGATAGAATCGGAATTGAATCGATTTTGATTCTTTCGTCTCTGTCTACACTATTCATCATAAGACATTGGGGTTACGATACTCAATGAGAGATCGTATACAATCCACAGAACTTATCTGAACGAAAGTCAATTATAAACTGAAACTTTATTTAAGCAAAAAAACCCAGATAAATAGATTAAGTAAACAGATAAAACCTATAAAAACTATCTCTCAGACCCATTGCTCAAGTGTTATTTACATACATTTAGCCAATGTTCAATGTTAACTCACAAATAGATAAAACCGAGGACCAGTTCAATACCTATGTATAATCTAAGTAGGCCTATAAAATATACAGTACATCTGTATATATTTTATGCCTTTAACATTTTAAGCATTTTATTCGTTTTATATACATAGTGCGTATAAATATTGATTGTCTGCTCTTACGATTCACACTCATGCTTTGAAATCCATCACCTGAAATTTAATTTCGTTGCATTATCAAAATAAGATGACAAGCACGTGATCGTGCTGTTTTCGACATGCAACATGTTAACTTTTGACAACTATAAATTCTACAATGTTAGAACAAGGTAGGCTTAATTTTGTAGTTTAAATGGAACCTTTTACTGTACAAACCAGTTGAACGCTCTTTATTCGTGTTTTCTTGTCCACAGACATACCTAGGTATGAGGCCTATTTCGATGGACTTCATAAATATCACAATCTGCGGCATTTAATACTCTGTTCTCGTGTCTTGAAAGCATTAAAGACATCTGTCCTGTCAAAAGCAGATCACGTGGTTGAACACGTGACAGAATTTAAAATAAGCCAAATTCAAATTAAATCCAGAATCCTTTGAATGAAACCAAAAACCTTCAAAAGGTGCGGATCATCGGATGAGAGAATTATCCTGACTATAACCAATGGTTCCTCTTGACATAAATTCTTTATGGCAACTAAATGTCTTTGTCCATTTCTTTAAATTACCAACGAGTGCGGGATCGAGTATTGTACATAATTATCAGATACCAAACCCAGCAGAAGAGTTTGATTAATTACCGAGAGAGGAGGTTCGAAGCCCTACAGCGGGCAGCGAAGTGGCTTTAGAGTTACCTCACGCACCGTACATCCGGTCGAGAATTCGTGGACGTTGGCTGAGGAAGAGTCACTTCCGGAAGAGGAATAGGTGCGTGAATATTTCCGGTCGCTGAGCGGCGCCACCACTTCCGCCTCCGCCGCCGCCGCCATGATTGTTTTCGAGGCCACCATCGTCGAGTGGTTGCTGTTCGATCACGTGACCCCTGGGTCGAAGGTGGGCTCTCGGTTTGATCTTCGTGAAGTATATATAGGCATAGATGGCCCCCAGAAGGGCGCAGACGATGACGAGGGTGATGAGAATTATCAATCCAATCCACATGACTGCATGCAGACCCCGTCGAGCCGTAGATCATAGATGGCCGTGGCCCTCAGACCCCGCCGCCGAGGGGACTATGATCACACTCCGCGGCGCCTAGTTTAATGTCCGCCGGTAGATCCCCTCTGACCCTTCGAGTCCGGATCACGGTCCGAGGTTTCCTCCTCCTCCCTCTGAAAGGGGTCTTCGCTGACGTCTATTTCGTCGACATCCATTCGCTTAAGCAACGAGACAACCGAAGCAACAACACAAGCGACGGAGGATGATCTGAAAAAAACAATGAAACGACGTTCAAACCGGTTTGACGATCGATCGCCAACACAAAATCAAACTATGTCTCATCATGCACCACGTTGCATTATGCGACTGTAATGAAAGTAAACACATGCTCGCAGTCGCCCATCCACCCGCACACACACGCACACACACGCACGCATGCATATACGCACACGCACATACACACACACACACACGCACATACGCACACACAAGCACACAAACAAACACGCACACGCACACACCGACTCACACGTACACGAACACGCACAAACATACATACAGACACAGTCACACACGCACGCACACACACCTGCACACCTACACACCACACACACACACACACACACGCACACACAGCACACACACACACACACACACACACAGACACACACTCACGCACATGCACACATACACCTAAACGCACGCACACAAGTATGTGTGGATACACCCACACTTAAACGCATATACTAACCATTCCAATCACACTCTTATTCACTAACTCTTCATCTCTTACCTTCACCTCCGATTCCTCTGTTCGTAATCTTGGTATTCCTTTTGACCCATTTCTCTCCTTCTTTAACCACATCCCCAACCTCGCACGCTTTGGCTTCATGCACATTCGTGACCTCCGCGGCATCCGCCTATGCTCGACTTTACAACTGCCTCCACCATTGCTACCTCCATTGTCCACTCAAGGCTCGATTACTGCAATTCCCTTTTCCTCAATCTCGAATCCACCCATCTAAAGCGTCTGCGACTTATCCTAAGCTCGCTAGCTAGAGCTGCACATGTCACCAGAACGCCCAAGCATCATCACATCACTCCCATAATCAAATCACTGCATTGGCTAAAAATCTTAGATCGAATCCACTTCAAAGTCATATCACTAACCTACAACTCTACGCAATACTCCCAACCCAAATATCTTCGCGAACACCACCATCCGGCCAACCCGTCTATCTGTCTAAGTCTTTCTTGACCCCCCAGTCACTGATCATGTCAAGTTCTCCAACCGAGCCATATTTCACACTGCACCACGTCTCTGAAACGTTCTTCCTCTGAATTGCGCATATTTTCGGTTCTTCCAGCATCATTGCCAATCACCCACCATCACCTACCTCATGCTCCTCTATCTATCCCCTCTCGGTCTTTCCACTCAAAACTGAAGTCTCACCTCTTCAGGCCCCGACTCATCTGACCCGCCATCTTCCAATCCTCGACCTAAACGACACCCGCCTTAACAGCTACTCTACCCCGTGGTATACTCTGACCCTCTGGCAACCGGACTCGGACCTCCTTCTGACAACCATTTGGACAACCCCTCTGACTCGATTCAGCGTTCATGAATAAGCTGGTGCCCTGCTCTTGGCTTTCGAATGGCTCTTTAGGAGTTTGTAGCTTACGATTACGATCACGATTACGACTATACGCTGGTGCAAATACCATGTCTAATATATATAAAGCAAGAGTGGACCATTGCAAGCATCTATTGCGTGCAGTTCATAGCTCAACACCGTAGCTTTGAGCTTTAATATGTTTAAGATTTAGCTAGGCGGGTGTTACAGTAGTAGGCCTATAAGCTATTTCCATTTTGAAGACGCTCTTCATTGATCTTGTAAATCAGAGATTGAAAACAGTCATGATCAGATAAACATAATATTGATTAGCGTCTGGACTTCGATTGTATAAAGCAGGCAATGCTCGGCCAACGCATTTCAGTGTCTGCGTAAGAACAACACATGCTGTTGTCGTGTACATATGTGTTACGTAAACGTCTGAACGTTAACAGATGGCTATGCAGTATGCAGTGTTCTTCACAATCAGGTGGCAGTTTGTGTTGCCGTTCTGTCTTTGTTTCCATTCGCTATACGTAAGTGTTCTATCGATCGCCGTTAACGACCGAAAAATTGGTCTGCGGATTTCGAAATGAAAGATGATCGTCGACTTTCATTCAACAATTTCAGTCCAGACGCCATTAAAAGTGTTTTTGTTTTCGTCATAGCGGACCTACTTGTTGTCAGAGTAACAAACGGACGAATGGAAATTCCCGGAGTTATTCAATCAATATTCGTTTATTCATAAATTGCAAGTTGTCACAGACGCAATTCACGCAATTTGCTGCATTCTACGCAGAAGTGTTTTTGTTTAGTGTCCAACCTCGAATCATAGATTATAGATTAGGAAT
>JACEVL010000613.1:222500-383923 GCA_020284085.1 Aporrectodea caliginosa | reverse complement strand
ATGAGTTTTCTCCATGAACCGCCATCAGTCTGTTAAAGTTCTTTATCCAACAATAATGCTTCTTTTCTCCATCAGAAATTAGTAATAGATCTACACACCTATCGTTCTCATGCTTTGTTAAATATATCGGGAACAGGTTAACATCGTTCTCGTAACCAAAAACATTAATACTAATATTATTATTTCTCTCAATCTTGCTTATCACATTAGCATCCGCCGCTACTGGGAATTCGATACCGGACCAATTAAGTTCCTCAGACTTCTTGATTAGTTCTTTCGTAATTCTTTCTGAATCTCTCGCAACAGGGTTTAGGGCCCTCGCCACGCACCACTTGAAACATTCTTCGTCTTCGTTCTTCATATTAATAATTCCCTTTTTACTCGCTAAACATTTCGGTAACGGAATGTAAGAACTACCTCTTATCGGTTTATAAACATCCGTGTGATATCTAATTTTTGAACCGCTCTGAGCCGCCAGTTACTACCACGCATCTGGAAGGTAGCCATCGACTCAACAATTTTATCTTTAGCGTTGTTATAAATTTCGTTTACATCGGTGGAGTCTAGAACGACCTCAGTCCTTGAAAGGAATGGAAAATCTTTAGCATCTACTTCTCCAGTCTTCATATCAACGCGCTCCATTGCGCAGATAAGGACAAAATTGGTCTTTGTTTGTCGATTTTTTGACAACAAGTCTACCACCTGCGCTCGAACGGCGTTGAGAAAAGATACGGCATCAATACCTTTAGTCCCCTCTACCGTGTATTGCTTCGTGAAGCCCTTGATAGCCGAAGCCGTTAGATGAATTTCAAACTTTGGTTTATTAATTAATTTCCTAAAAAATGAAGTAATTTTTGTTTGCATTACCTCAACTTTCTCCTTTACGATTTTCATCGGTTGCTTAGGTATCTTCCTTTCAATCGCTTTGACGCATGTATTAATCGCTAATTTAGTTTTATCGTATACTTTTCGTACTGCTGAGGTTGGAATAGGCTCTTGTGCTGGGATTTCAACCCGCGAGCTGGTAGCGGGTGAGCTTGGCGTAAAATGTGAGGGGATTAGTGTTTGAGCCGCGTTAGCTTCAATTTTAGCGATCAACTCCGCTTTCCGCAGTCTCGTATATCCGACCAAGCCGCCCTGCTTGGCGATTTTTCTTAGTTCAATAACAGTTTTCTTCTTGTAATCCATTTTATATTAGGACAGCAATCCTTTAAATGTAACTTGAAAATATTTTTCATGCAGTGTGTTGTCTCATCATCGAAACTGCTGGAAACTCACGCGGCTTTTGACGAGTCAGCGGTTGCGGTGTCTATAGGCTCGCGCATGAATAGTGATAATGTTGGCAACCTATTGACTGATTTTTAACCTAGGCTATAGGATGAAAACTTTTTTGAACCTAACACACTCATAAGAGGGGATGACCTGATCACCGTAATGGGAGTGTGCACCTGTTTATAAGCTATGTCATTATATGTGCTTAATCTTTAATTTTTCTTAGTTTTCTTTAATTTTCTTTAATTTCTAATTGTTTAGTTAAGATAGTTAGGATGGTGATTTTGGACCTAAGATAGGTTTGTGCATACTAATTTAGGCCTAACTTAGGTTTGTACATGCCAATTTGGACCTATCTTAGGTTTGTGCATGCCAATTTGGACCGATTTGGACCGAGTTTAGGTCAAATGCGTCAGAGTGCTAAACTTATTACTACTTATATTTCATCCCGTTTGCTCGTACCAATAATAGACTAGTATCAATAAAATGTGCAGGTCCAAGAGCATGGAACAGTATTCCTCCCGATATTCGTTCACTACCTTCCCTCCAGCTGTTTAAACGTAAACTTTCTACCCACATTCAACGAGGAACCTAACACACTCATAAGAGGGGATGACCTGATCACCGTAATGGGAGTGTGCACCTGTTTATAAGCTATGCCATTATATGTGCATAATCTTTAATTTTTCTTAGTTTTCTTTAATTTTCTTTAATTTCTAATTGTTTAGTTAAGATAGTTAAGAATATATTGCCTAGTTTGTGAATTATCATAGTTGGCCGTAATGCTTTCTGTCAACTAATTTGTCTCAGGTGGCCCTGGCTTGCGGGACCTTCGGCCCCTTTTGGGTCTCCTGGGCATACCGACAAATCTCGAAAACAGTTTCATGTACTTACGACCTGTATTTTAAGTTGTTGCTGAATAAAATATGTTATGTTATGTTATGTTATGTATGTTATGTTATGTTATGTTATATACTACTCCGCATGTTGGAGGTTACGGGAAGTTTGGTCAAAGCCTTTCATCAGGAAATCACATGGGTATAGCCTAAGTTAAATATCCAGATCCGTCATGGTCTCCTTGGGTAGCAATATCTGTCGCTCTATATTTGAGCTCAATACTACAGCCACATCAGACTTGACGTTGTTCCAGTACTTAACTACAGTTGCGAGATGTGTAGAACTATAGAGGCCCTAAACAATACATTTTACGCCTGAAATAAGGGATGTCTCAGGATTTCTTACTTTGACCATGCTTCACAAGTAGGGGTACAACGGTAGTACCTGCTGTTCCAACTGGTTGAAACGCGGAATAAGCATAATCGGGCTGAAGAATAAGAGATGACCACCTAAGAGGCCTTTCCCAGATAAACGGAAAAACACTTCCAGTGTCAGATCACTTAGCAACCAAGTCGGGAGAGTCAGTGTACTTGTTGTTATGATACAAAGTGTTTGTGCCTTCTTAGTGTTTGCCGGTAAAGAGCAAAAGCCAGAAATCATGAGAAAAGGGCGTCAATGTAAAGCGAGAAGTGCATTATTAATAGCGTTTTTACTGTTTAATAAGATTTATAATGCAAAGAAGATCATAATTTTTAGGGTGTGACCTATGCCAGAAAATGAATGAGAGAGACACACACAGACAGAGAGAGAGAGACAGAGAGAGAGACAGAGAGAGAGAGACAGAGGCACAGAGAGAGAGACAGAGAGAGACAGGCAGAGAGAGAGAGAGAGAGAGAGAGAGAGGAGAGAGGGACAGAGAGAGAAAGACAGAGAGAGACAGAGAGAGAGACAGAGAGAGACAGAGACAGAGACTTTGTGGCCTTTGGTTGTTCAAATCGGAATATTTGTACTTGTTTTTGGTGATTTAATTATTCATTGTTTGCACTGGTGACACGTGATTTTTTCAGGTATCATTGTATTGGCGGTATTGTTGGGACTTTGCGTTTTAATCATTATCGGACTCGCTATAAACACCATCAGAATTGGACGACAACTAAATCTGAAAAGTGTTGTGTTGGATGACAATTATGAAGGCATACAGGTGTGTAAAATGATCGGCAGTTCGCAAGTACATCGTAATCTTATCGTAATTGTACAATCGGCATATCTTCAGAATCACAAAATTGAGTCGATGGAACCTGCATATTCCAGGTGCCCATTTAAAACAAGGTCGATGAAGCATATGATTTGTCAGGTTTTTGTGAATATAGCGCAGGTTTATAGTAAAGATATCCATGCGATACTTCGTTAGCTACATAAAGAATGAAATCTAAGAAAAATGGAAGCTAAAAACAGAAAAACAGCAATTATAGTCTTAGTATAGTTTCGAAAGCAGGAAAAATGCGACTTCAAATCAAGTCAAATTCAGATCAGATTTGCAGCATTGCAACTTATATGTCAGTGTCACCAATGGCGGCGAATGGTTATGGGAGATAAGTCTATAATATGGAGATTTCTATGCAAATAAGAATTTCACTCAGATAACGCGTGCAATATATTGAATAGTTTTAATTATTGACCTTTACAGTGGCCTGAAACAAGAGCGATATCCGAAGATGGAACATGCACGGATTCAGTTCAAATAAATCCTGAAGAGTATGCGTATGAACAGACAAATTGATGATAACTGGATGACGATCGATTCGGCTGCGATTGTCCAAAGAATGTGCACTGAATGACTGGCAAACATTTAAGCCTGTATCTAACACTCGTCTAAAGCTACATGTAACTAAAAAATTTATGGTTATTGATGAAACTTGTAGAGTTGCTTCGTCTGCTGCTACCCAGGTGCAGTTCGTAAGTTGGCGCCACCTGTGATTTGGTGCCAACCGATACTCTATTTGCTAATCTCATTATGGTGGCCAATTGTCTTTTATCGTAGCATTTTTCAATATTGTACCATACAGCAGAATTTAACTGCCTTACAGTCACGAGTTGGACAAATAAATATTAACTGGAAGAAATTACGTAAGCAATTTAGAATCAGCTGTGAATGTAATAATTACAACAATGTCTGCCTGGCACGGGAGTTAAATGACTAATTGAAGTAACAGTTATATTCATGTTTAATAATTGCCTATTAATTAATTAATTAATTATTTATTATCAACTGTTGTTTCCAGAATTGCTTTGTCACCTGGTGTTGTCATTATTAATTATTATTAATACATTAAACGAATCATGTTAAACAGGACAGTTACTAAGAGCTAGGCCTACTAAATAACGCGATTTGCTTTCTACTTCAGAACGTCGTGTTTATTCATTCACCGGTGCACACACACACTTACACACAACTTTCTCCTTCTTCAAATCTGACCTTTCGACGTGTGACACTTAAACATTGAAACTTTACACGAGCAACGAATTCGATATCTTTTGACTACTGTAAACCGTAGGTAATTTATATTTATAGTTTCTCTAACATAGCAAATATGATGGCAGTTTAAAACCGTGTTCACTTGCTCGTTTCCTTAGATAAATCCATCTACTCTAATTAACAAAGTTTTCTACCTCGAACCTGTTAAGACTCTAGCGGTAGAGTCTGACCTGCGCTCTTTGGATTTTGGACTGTACAGTACGGCCTGAAGACGTGCCTAGAGATGACTGGCAACGTTTTGTGGAAATGGCAAGTTTGTGGAGAGGGACACGCCATATTCAACCTCCCATCCCATTCATCCTCAAAGTTGTCTCGCCAAATACGCTGACGATTCTTACCTCTTCATCGAATCAAACTCCCTTCATACCGCAGAAACTGAACTTCAACATATCTACAACTAGTGTTTCTTCAATAAACGAATATTATTATTACAACTGGTCAAAGGAAAAGAACCTAAAAATAAACTCTTCCAAAACCGGTGAAATGGCAGTCATCAAGCATAGCCAATCTTCACTCTCCAACAAACCCTCACCGGTATTCCTCGCTCTACCTCAATAAAAGCCCTAGGCGTCACATTGTTGAAAAACTATCAGTCACAGAACACATCAACAAAGTCGTCAAAAGTGGCTCTGCTTCAATCTTCGCCATTAAAACACTCAAAAACCATGGTGCATCTGCAGATTCTCTACAACTGATCACCCTCACAACCATCAGAGCAAGAACAATGTATGCTTCCCCGCCTGGTGGGGACTCCCGGGACTGGCGAGCGAAAAGGACAAATCTTGCATAGAACGTCGCCTAAATAACAGATTAAAACGTTCTGGTTTTATTCAATCAGATTACCCTCCTACGAATGTTCTTGCTAATCAAGCAAACACTTGACTCTTTAAAGCCGTCCTCTTAAATGAGAATCATTCACACAGATGCCTTTTCCCTAACCAACATTTTACGCCCTATTTTCTCAGAGTCAGATCACATAACTTTAACCTTCCTGACAAGGACTCACGAAATTTTATATCTCGTTTGTTATATCTGAACTCTTACTAAGCGATTATTACTTCATACTATAATATCTAGATGTATTTTTTTTATATACACCTACAGCGTTATGTCTGTTGTTAACGCAATAAACGAATATATGATGATGGTTTACAATGATACGTTCGTTAAGTCGTCCTGTCTATAAGACGAAACGAATTTCCAAAACTTATAAGCCTACGTCTCATTTCGAATCCTTCAATCATTATTACTATCATTATCATTACTATAATTATTATTGTTTTTGTATATATCAAAATTACTTTTTCAGAATAGATTCTGTAAATCAATTTCATGCATTATATTCATTCACTCCGGGATTTATATAGCGTCCTTAAAAGTTACTACTCAGGAGCGGTCCCGACCCAACCTCTGCTAAAGATTACAGTTTTAAGATTGCAATAGAACGTATCGGAGGGGATCATAGGCAGCAGGCGCAGGTGTGAATGGAGCCCGTTCCAGACCGCAGGGCCAGCAACAAAGAAAGCGCGTCGCTGCCTGATAGAAGTTCGCGCATAGGGACACGAACTTCGTCCTGTACAGAGGACCTGAGAGAACGGCATTGAATCCGATGTTGCTTGTGAATCATAAGCATTTTATGCAAGCAGTGAAGCGTGCCTTATTACCATTGGAATTAATCATGCAAATTTAACGGACCGTAGCATTTTGTGCGTAGGCTTCGTTGCGAGACCATTTACTGCACAGGATAGCCTACAAGCTATAACTTTCTTTGACAAAAGAGTTGGTTTGTCAAACTCAATGCTTAACCAGGAAGTTGATGCTTTAACTCAACTCGCATTCAGTGTTCACCAGTTCACTAATTATAGGCTCATAAGAAACAGAACTTCATTTTAGGGTCATTGAAGATTACATTTTGTCTACCAATATGGATTACATTAAACTGTGGCAAATTTGTGCCTGTTTCGTGATTGCACCTCACTGTCTAACATCTTCTGTGGCACAAGGTTAGTAAGACAGAGCAGCCTGTTTGATAAGAGTATAGGCCTTATCATCATAGATTGTTTGATATAAACCTAACTTAGATGCGCTGAGAAAAAGGTTGATTGGAAAAGATAAATATTCGAAACGTTAATTTAACGCTACATTAATGACGATTTGGTCAAGAAAATAATGAGCTAAAGTGGTTGTTGCAGTATATATGACTCAGAAGAAGACTGCATAGGCCTAAACCCCTTACCTTGTAGTACCTTTTTACATTAAACATTATTCGAGTACAAACTGCTGATTTGCCTCTCTAATGTTTTAAGCTCACGACTTTCAATTTGTCGTCTTTGTGCAACATTTCATAGCCTAGAATTGATTTATAGCTATAGAATGCACTTATCCTAGGAGACATAGGGACATGACCTCCTTTTTGGCCTCCTGTCCTATATCTGGCATGCAAAGCTAAAAACCTTAAAAATGTCCGACTTTTTGTATTTTTCTTGTATTGGGGCTAATTGGGCTATTGCCTATTATTTTGCGGCAGATTTTACCGACTTTACACGAACTGTAGTCCACAAGTTCCCCTAAACTTTAGGCTACAGGGCCTAACAGGATAACAATCCAATCTACGGACTTACCTATATATTATTGCAGCTCTGGTTGGCTTGTTTCCTTCAATTGTGCGGTATTCTGTCATTTTAGAAATGTTGTAGTTAAGACACCAAAACTAACGACGAACTAACGCTTTTCAAATCTAGCAAGATTTCAAGATAAGGTACTATCATATCATTCAAAGATCAACTCGTACATCATTATGGTGAAAGGGTGAAAAAATGAGCAAATGAGTGCCTTCTTTGGCTATTCCATGGGTGGTAAATGCATTAGCTGAAGTACCGCGATTTTGGTAATTTAGGGTAGCATTTGCAACCGAATGGAGGGATAGAAGACAAGAGGAAGACCGAGAATGAAGTTGTTGGACTGGATGATGGAGGAGTATAATATAGCAAGTTGAAGGAGAGAGCCAGACGACGTGACGAATGGAAAAAGTAAGTAAGTAAGTAAAAATATTCTTACTTACTCTTTTTTATTTACTTACTTTTACATTGGAAGTACGAACCTGCCTAGGTAAGCAGAGAACCAACAGAAGATGCTATCGATATACATGTACATGTACAGCTAACGCGACGTATATGTGGGTTTATTTCACAACCTGAGGCAAATTAGATAAATTTCCGTCTTCTCCTTTCGCCGGCTTACACAAAGTGTAAAATTATATTTTTTTATTTTTAAACACATTCTAGGGCATAAGTTAGTTATAAAAAATTATTTCTGTTATATTATTTAGATGATTAATATGAGAAAACAAATTATAACGTACAATTTTACCCCGAAATTGCATTGTCCATTCTAATGGTGCGTCAATTCAACGTTACGTTAGGGTAACAGCTGAAGCGCTGAACTGATGTTTTATAATTTTTAGATCATTAACTGATATATATCCATTGCTCCATATGGTTTTTATTAACTTATTAACGAACTAAATAATTAAAAATAAATAAAACCCTCTGTCTTCAAATATTGGTTACAACTCCGTTACGAATGGGTTACTGCCATCTGTGGAATAAATTGAAAACTCAATTTTTTGAATTGACATCTTCGATAGCAGGGAACATTTCTGCATTGATTTTACCAAAAAGAAATCAATATGGATGTTTGCTTCTGTTGACAATTTTCGAAAATTTATCTAGAAATGTTATAGTATAAAAAAGATTTACAACTCCGTGACGGTAATTATTGCATTTTGCATATATATAAAAAAAATTTTCTTTCAAAAACAATATTGAAACTGACATTCTGGCCACTATAAACTAACTATTTTTTATATCTTAACTCGCCCGGTAAGCGTGGAGACCTAATTATGAATATTTTACAACTCCGTTACTACAACTCCGTTACTTTATTTTTCTATTAAAATGAATTTTTTTAATGGTATATGTAGATAATTTATCGTCATAATAATTTATTTTGATGTGTAATAATTTAATGCACACTTGATACTAATTAATCACTGATTATAAACAGTGGCGGTATATTGTAATGCGTATTTAGTACGTAACGGTGTTGTAAATATTTAGGAATCAAAGTTGTATGTGTTTCACATAGTAAAAAAACTAAAATGAAAAATTAGGCCAAATCTGTCATATTTAAGCGCTGCTCAATATTAAGTATGCTTCAGCACTGCCATGCAAATATGTGTGTAAGAAAATGTTTTAATTTTGCATGACTTTATTTTTCTCTAATTCTATTTCTGAATTTGCCTCCGGTTGTGAAATATACCCATGTAAGCTCCACAAGAACGCCAAGACACAGTTGGCCGATGTGCAAACTTCGCCTAGGAATACCAATCCAGTACTATAACTAAGCCAAGATAAAGGGGTGATTGAAAGATTAAAGAAATTTATAACACAATAAGATCACAGTAACTAATTCTGCCAATTCAGAAAGCGCTTTTTCCTAAAATGCCACCGACTGATAACCAGAGCATTACAAAAGGCGCTACATAATTTTATGGACTATAGATTAAAAGCCATTGTTGCTGCAATGACAATCACTTGACACCAAACGGGGTTTTTCTGCTATTTAACTACTTAACTAATTTGACGTTATTGAGCCCGATTTACTTTTTAGACGTTGCAGAATGCTCACCTCGTTGTTGGAATCCAGTACAACTAAACTCTGGCGTTTTGGGTGCAACATATCAAGGATGGGTCAGCGAAGAGGAATGTAAGGCACTTTGCGTTAACAATGGAACGTGCATCGGAATCGATTGGTTCCCGATTACCACCGAATGCTGGTTCCAACTGACGGCATTGCCTCCATATAATACGAATGCTAATCATTGGAGTCTGGCTAATTGCACAGGTTAAGCACAATATCATCTTTGTTGCAATATGTTTACTACATAGAACAAGTCGCATTGTCCTATCATTAGGGGTCTATAAGCATGGGATCCGATTGAAAAGCAAGTTTAATTTAGTCTCAAATTCAATGGCTATAAAATGCCTAATTTTACACAGTGTTATTTAAGTTTCAGTTTATTTTTAGGTTTCAGTTTCGGTTTTAGTTTTGTTTTAACTTTCCAGTTCAGTTTTAGTTATAGTTTTCAAATCTTTTCAGTTTTAGTTTGTTTAAGTTTTCAGAACTTTTCAGGTTTAATTTAGTTCTCTAAACATCCAGCAGAAGCAATCAACTCCCATTGTTTTGAATTAATTACATTAATTTTTGTTGGCAAGAACAACAGATCTTATTAAATGCATACTTTCATGATACTGCAGTTTGAAGCACTCGCCGCTAACCATTGCAGACATGTCTGCCACTCGGTTTGTGCACCACACAGAAAATAATAATTCAGTTTTCAAATTTCAAGTTTAGTTTTATTTCTAGTTTTGTACTTTTCAGCTTAGTTTTTGTTACACTTTCAGAGCTTTTCAGTTTCAGTTTCAGCTAACTGAAATAGAACTTTCCAGTCAACGACGAAGTTACTTTTAGTTTTAGTTAACTTAACTAAATACTGTTTGTAGTTTGTACGAACAAAATAATTTCACTTACTACAAACGTTGATATTTCACAGCTGAATGTGCTTCATATTGCTGGAAAGCGGTTAAAGTTGATTTCCACGCGTACTGGGGTACCTACGTAGCCGTAGCAGACGAAAACAATTGTAAACTCCTCTGCAGTACTACATCTACTTGCACCGGAGTGGACTGGAACCCCAATTCTACTTCTTGTTGGTTGATATTCAATGAGGCTATGAATGGAATGCGTCACTGGGACATCATAAGAAATGTACCGACACTCTGCCAAAGTTAGAGACTTTAGTTTCGAGTGGAAAGCCTTGGGGGTGATGGATAGAGGAGCCTGAGGCAGATGATGGTGGATGATTGGCGATGATGGTTGAGGAACCGAAAAAGTGCGGAATTCAGGAGGTAGATCGTTCCAGAGACGCGGTGCAGTGTTGGATATTGCTCGGTTGGAGAACTTGAGATGAGTAGTGACTGGGGGTCTAGAAAGAGTGAGAACGGAGGATGATCGGGTAGAACGGGTTGGCTGGATGGTGAAGAGTTCGCGGAGATATATGGGCTGGGAGTGTTGTAGGGAGTTGTAGGTAAGCGAGAGGACTTTGAAGTGAATTCGCTCTGGGATTTTTAACCAATGGAGTGATTTGAGGATGGGAGTGATGTGATGATGCTTGGGCGTTCTGGTGACGGCTCTGGCTAGTGAGTTTTGGATGAGCTGCAGACGCTTTAGTTGGGTGGCTTCAAGGTTGAGAAAGAGGGAATTGCAATAGTCGAGCTTTGAGTGGACAATGGAGGTAGCAATGGTGGAGGCAGTTTTGAAGTCAAGCATGGGTCTGATGCGGCGGAGGTCACGAATGTGCATGAAGCAGGAGCGCGAGAGGTTGGAGATGTGATTAGAGAAGGAGAGATGTGGATCAAAAGTAACACCAAGATTGCGGACAGGGGCATCAGAGGTGAAGGTAAGAGATGAGGAGTTAGTGGATAAGTGTATTGAAAGGTCAGGTATTTTCTTGATTTGGTCAGGAAGGCCGAGGATGATGAATTCTGTTTTGGAAGGGTTGAGGCAGAGCAGGTTGGACGACATCCATTGAGAGACTAAGTTAACCACATTGAGTAGTTTTGCAATGGAAGTGGAAAAAGAGCTTGGGCAGAAGGATATGTAGAGTTGGGTGTCGTCTGCGTAGAGATGGTGGTCAACAGAAGAGGATTTTATTAACTGACTCAAGCTGACTCATAAAGCAAAGGTGCTAAAGGCAATGTTTAAATTGTTGACTTTTTGTTCACTGATGTTTTTTTAAATTCATGTAAACAAAAATAAATTGGGGAGATCATCTGATATGTAGTGTCTTCTATTACATTAATAGGGGAGGGGTTTAGGGTAATGGTCACAACATTGGGTAACACTCTGAGACGAAAAGGCAACGGACACGGGATGGCTTCCAGATACCCCCCCCCATAAATTCGACTCAGCCTTTTCATTCGCCAGATGGCGTTGAAAAAAAATAGCAGTACGACGTGATGGGCGCGTTGCATGGCTGCCAAAAATTCGACTCGTGTAATAACTTGTGATTATCCGTTCATACTGTGAATTGTTATCATAATGCGTACTTGTCAGTTTGAAAATATGAAACGAAGATTATTATTATCATTATTATTATTATTAATAGGTATTAAATAATTTCTCAAATACAAAACAAAAGATAAGCTTTGAGCTTCCTATGCAGTTTTTAATAGAAGTCACTGATACAGACAAACAAACAAACAAAGTAAAACAAATAGTGATAAATGGAAGTTCCAAACTAAAAACAGATAGCTTGAGTCAGTTAATTAGCTCAGTTAGGCCTACAGTTAGGTCTGAATTTGAATAGGCCCAATAGAGACTTTACACACTTTTCTATTGGCAAAGTCATCAACAAACTGATTAAAATCCAATGGGTGTAGAATATCACTCTCTATGCTCAATACTGCAAGGTGGCTAAGTCTCCCGTGCGTCATGCTTGTGCGAAGCCTGTTCTTAATTAACTTCATCTTAGAAAAAGAGCGTTCAGCACTACGGTCTACGGTTTATGACCATGATCACCAAGTACATTCTTAGCATAATTTCCACATTTGGAAATGAACTTTCGTTGCCTTTTCGTCTCAGAGCGTTACCCAATGTTGTGACCATTACCCTAAACCCCTCCCCTATTAATGTAATAGAAGACACTATATATCAGATGATCTCCCCAATTTATTTTTGTTTACATGAATTTAAAAAAACATCAGTGAACAAAGTCAACAATTTAAACATTGCCTTTAGCACCTTTGCCTTTATGAGCTAGTATCTGTTATAACTGTTGGTAGGGGGTTGTTCCTATGGGTAACTGCGCATCAACAATTAAAAGCAAAAACTCCGTTGCAGACAAGGGCCCCACCATACTGGGCGCCCATGGGCCCCCACCACCCTAAATCCGGCCCTGCAGGATAGCCTACAAGCTATAACTTTCTTTGACAAAGGACTTGTCAATGTCTAACCAGAAAGTTGATGCTTCAACTCAACTCGCATTCAGTGTTCACCAATTCACTAATAGGCTCATAAGAAACAGAACGTAATTTTAGGGTCACTGAAGATTAAGTTTTGTCTGCCAATATGGATTACATTAAACTGTGGAAAATTTGTGCCTGTTTCGCGATTGCACATCACTGTCTAGTATATTCTGTGGCACAAGGTTAGTAAAACAAAGCAGCCTGTTTGATAAGAGCATAGGCCTATCATCATAGATTGTTTCATATAAACCTAACTTAGATGCGCTTAGAAAAAGGTTTGTTGGAAAAGATATATATTCGAAACGTTAATTTAACGCTACATTAATGACGATTAGGTCAAGAAAAGAATGAGCTATGAGTAAGTTAGTGGTTGTTGCAGTATATATGATGCAGAAGAAAACTACATAGGCCTAAACCCCTTACCTTGTAATACCTTTTTACATTAAACAGTATTCAAGTACAAACTGCTGATTTGCCTCTCTAATGTTTTAAGCTCACGACTTTCAATTTGTCGTCTTTGTGCAACATTTCATAGCTTAGAATTTTTTTATAGCTATAGAATACACTTATCCTAGGTGACATAGGGACATGACCTCCTTTTTGGCCTCCTATCCTCTGTCTGGCAGGCAAAGCTAAAAACCTTAAAATTATCCGACTTTTGGTATTTTTCTTGTATTGGGGCTAATTGGGCTATTGCCTATTATTTTGTGGCAGATTTACCGACTTTACACGAGCTGTCGTCCCTAAGTTCCCCTAAAGTTTAGGCTACAGGGCCTAACAGGATAACAATCCAATCTACGGACTTATTTATTATCCATCTAGTTTAACTTGCGGGAATCTTGCTTGCTTGCTTGATTGAGCCACAGGCTAAAAAGTCAAATCTTGCGACGACTAGTTCGATCACTTACAATCATTCAATCGTCGTGAAACTTGGCATATAGACTCGCCCTCGCACACACTTCATTCTATCAAAATTTCAGCTCCCCAAAAAGGCTAGCTTATAGAATCGGGGACTCAACTTTTCGAATCAATCCCCTTTTCCGATACGCAGCGCTGTCATTGGCCAGAGTTGTGATTGGCCGCAGTCGTAACGGGTGCGCTGCCTCATTAAACGCACGCTATGTCGTAAAATGAACGCGGACTATATATTTGTAGAGGTAACTGCTTCGGGAGTACACGTTATAGGATACTAGATGGATATAGTAAAAAACTTTGTTTTTACGGGCTGTATTTTATATATTATTGCAGTTCTGGTTGGCTTGTTTCCTTCAATTGTGCGGTAGTCTGTCATTTTAGAAATGTTGTAGTTAAGACACCAAAACTAACGACGAACTAACGCTTTTCAAATCTAGCAAGATTTAAAGATAAGGTAGGGCCTACTATATATCATATCATTCAAAGATCAACTCGTACCTCATTATGGTGAAAGGATGAAAAATGAGCAAATGAGTGCCTTCTTTGGGTATTCCACGGGTGGTAAATGCATTAGCTGAAGTACCGCGATTTTGGTAATTTAGGGAAGCATTTGCAACTGAATGGAGGGATAGCAGACAAGAGGAAGACCGAGAATGAAGTTGTTGGACTGGGTGATGGAGGGGTATAATATAGCAAGTTGAAGGAGAGAGCCAGACGACGTGCGAAAGGAAAAAGTAAGTAAGTAAGAATATTCTTACTTACTCTTTTTTTCTTACTTACTTTTACATTTGAAGTACGAACCTGCCTAGGAAAGCAGAGAACCAACAGAAGATGCTATCGATATACATGCACAGCTAACGCGACGTATAATATAAAATATAAATGCATGTAAGCTCCACAAGAACGCCAAAACACAGTTGGCCGATGTGCAAACTTCGCATTGGAATACCAATCCAGTACTATAACTAAGCCAAGATAAAGGGGTGATTGAAAGATTAAAGAAATTTATAACACAATACGATCACAGAAACTAATTCTGCCAATTCAGAAAGCGCTTTTTCATTAAAATACCACCAACTGATGACCAGAGCATTACAAAAGGCGCTACATAATTTTATGGACTATATTAACAGCCATTGTTGCTGCGATGACAATCACTTGACACCAAACGGGGTTTTTCTGCTATTTAACTACTTAACTAATTTGACGTTATTGATCCAGATTTACTTTTTTAGACGTTGCAGAATGCTCACCTCGTTGTTGGAATCCAGTTCAACTATACTATGGCGTTTGGGGTGCAACATATCAAGAAGGAGTGGCCAATGAAGAGGACTGTAAGGCACTTTGCGTTAACAATGGAACGTGCATCGGAATCGATTGGATCAGGTTTTACAACGAATGCTGGTTCCAGCTGACGGCATTGTCTCCATATAAAAATGCGAATGCTAATCATTGGAGTCTGGCTAATTGCACAGGTTAATCAGAATATCATCTTTGTTGCAATATGTTTACTACATAGAACAAGTCGCATTGTCCTATCATTAGGGGTCTATAAGCATGGGATCCGATTGAAAAGCAAGTTTAATTTAGTCTCAAATTCAACGGCTATAAAATGCCTAATTTTACACAGTGTTATTTAAGTTTCAGTTTATTTTTAGGTTTCAGTTTCGGTTTTAGTTTTGTTTTAACTTTCCAGTTCAGTTTTAGTTATAGTTTTCAAATCTTTTCAGTTTTAGTTTTGTTTAAGTTTTCAGAACTTTTCAGGTTTAATTTAGTTCTCTAAACATCCAGCAGAAGCAATCAACTCCCATTGTTTTGAATTAATTACATTAATTTTTGTTGGCAAGAACAACAGATCTTATTAAATGCATACTTTCATGATACTGCAGTTTGAAGCACTCGCCGCTAACCATTGCAGACATGTCTGCCACTCGGTTTGTGCACCACACAGAAAATAATAATTCAGTTTTCAAATTTCAAGTTTAGTTTTATTTCTAGTTTTGTACTTTTCAGCTTAGTTTTTGTTACACTTTCAGAGCTTTTCAGTTTCAGTTTCAGCTAACTGAAATAGAACTTTCCAGTCAACGACGAAGTTACTTTTAGTTTTAGTTAACTTAACTAAATACTGTTTGTAGTTTGTACGAACAAAATAATTTCACTTACTACAAACGTTGATATTTCACAGCTGAATGTGCTTCATATTGCTGGAAAGCGGTTAAAGTTGATTTCCACGCGTACTGGGGTACCTACGTAGCCGTAGCAGACGAAAACAATTGTAAACTCCTCTGCAGTAATACATCTACTTGCACCGGAGTGGACTGGAACCCCAATTCTACTTCTTGTTGGTTGATATTCAATGAGGCTATGAATGGAATACGTCACTGGGACATCATAAGAAATGTACCGACACTCTGCCAAAGTTAGTGTCTCCATACTTGCTTAATATTAGTGTCTTAGCGGTCTTTTATCGATTGTATTTGTGTAGTGTGTATTTTTCTTTGATTTACTACTCTATACATAGATGACGAACGAACTCCTTGTTCAATAAATTCGTCGTAATTGACTCGCTAGCAGCAAACTTCCAGAATCCCAAGCTATGTTCACGGGATTAAGCCTAACATAACAAAATCTTTACAGTTTAAAATTAATTAATCAATTCATTAATTAAGTTCAAGCAACGTCGGTTTCTAATTCACAATATACTCTGAACATACATGTCATTTGTGCATTGTTTTGCTAACTGATGTTTTATTGTCATACGTAATGACATTCAGGAACCATTATCCACGTAGACATCCATCCCGCGGAGACAGCCATACATGGTGGATAGGCTTTTTGAAAAGAGAAGTCTTAAATTGAAAACGAAATGACATAAACCACTGAGCAGTACTGACCTAGCGAGTGAATTCCAAAATTTAGGTCCAGCAACCGAAAAGCTTGTTCATCCAGCACAGTTCTAGTTTCATTTAGGATGAACCAAAGACAATCTAGGCCTAATAAACTTATTGAAAAGTGATAAGACTGAGGGATGACGAATTGATTTTAAGTACTGTGGTCGGCCATAATTATCTGAAACAGATTCTTTGCTGAGCATGAATAAAATGCAAAGATTTAAGTGCACGGGTTCTATATGCTAATATATTAGAATTAGTGTTAAAGGCGATACAAACCAGTGGTGTGTAAAGGAGGGGTTCTATGCCAGTGAGGAAGGGAGGGAGGAGAGGGAGGGAGGGAGGGGAGGGTAAGCCCCGCCCCTAATGTAAGCCCCTCCCCTATTGTTCTAAGCCCCACCCCTGTTGTTCTAAGCCCCACCCCTATTGTTCCAAGCCCCGCCTCATTTTGTTCCTGGGCCTGGGCTGTCAACTGCCATTCTTTTGTTCCTGGGTCTGGGTCACTTGTCAGTCTTTTGTTAATGGGCCGCCCCCTAGTCCTTTGTTCCTGGGCCACCCCTAGTCTTTTGTTCCTACATCAAAGAACAATGGTCTTTTGTTACTGGGGATGGTCATAAAACCATTATACCGAGTCATTAAATCCTCGTACTATGAAAGGGCTGTCATTACTCCATTGTCATAAAATCCCCGTACTATGAATAGGCCATCATAAAAGTCCCGGCAAAACCCCATTATATTGGGTCATTAAGACCCCGTACTATGAATAGGCCATCATAAAAGTCCCCTCAAAACCCCATTATATCGGGACATTAAATCCTCGTACTATGAAAAGGCTGTCATAAACCCTTTATACGCCATTGAATTTTAATTGTATCATGTCTCATTATACCGAGTCATTAAATCTTCGTACCATGAAAGGCCACTCACAAACCCATTATACCGTATCATTAAATCCACATACCATGAAAAGACTGTCATAAACTCTTTATATGACGTTGACTTTCAATTGTAGCATGTCCCATTATACCGAGTCATTAAATCCCCACACTATGAAAGGCCACTCACAAAACCATTATAAGGGTCCAGCCAAATACAGATGCACACGGAATTCAATTATCTTACAGCAACATGGCTATTATTTTAATTATATTTCAAATAAATACCATTTAATATTTTAATATAAGTTACAGTTGTACTCTTATTAATGCAGGCTATTTGTTCATTAGACGAAACATATTGCTGGAAATGCAGCTTACAATAACATGGATATTATTTTAATTATATTTCAAATAAATACCATTTATTATTTTAATATATGTTAAAGTTGCGCTCTTGTGCAACTAATTATATAACCATCCATCTACACATCTTTCCATATAAATTGCGAGAGTTATTATTATTATTATTGTTATTATTATTATTATTATTATTATTATTATTATTATTATTATTATTATTATTATTATTATTATTATTATTTTATTTATTATTATTATTATTATTATTATTATTATTATTATTATTATTATTATTATTATTATTATTATTATTATTATTATTACTCTTATTTTTTCCGAAAGTGCTCAATTCTCAAATATCAAACAAAATAGATGTTAAAAGGAAGAACACACAGAGAGAGAAAGACAGACGAAGAGAGAGCAGGAGGGAGGGAGGGAGAGAGAGAGGGAGGGGGAGAGACAGACAGAGAGAGGCAGAGGTAAGCTGTTGTATGCACATGGTAAACACGGCCAGAGGTCTAAACTATCACCTCAATTAAACGAATGCATCCATCTAACAACAAATGAATAGCTTCCAATACAATCTAAATAGAACGCCTTTACACCTTAGCATTAACAAAGACAGTGTCACTCACGACTGAGCGCATAATGACCATCAAACCAATTAAACCAGTCCCCGCCAAATACATGTGCGATTGTACGTGTATGTTTATTTGTATAAATATGTGTGTATATGTGTGAAAATATGTGAATGTTTGCATATTTGTGCCTTTTGTGTATTTGCACGTGTGTATGTGCGCGTATGTGTGTACATGCTTGTATGTTTGTAAGCAAGCATGCATGGGCATGTTTCTATGTTTTTGCGGGTGTGCGTGTTTGTGCACATGTACGTGTGCATGTTTGTTTGCATTCATGTCTATGTGCAATGGTAGCCTAGTATATGTACTAAAATTGTAACTCTCTTGGTTTGCTAAGATGCATAGAATTGTTAAAATTACGACTCTTCAACCAATCAGACACATAGAATTGCGATAGATCTATATATATGCTAAAATTCGATTCTTCGAATGCTGAGACGCAAAGAATTGCGCTGTGTGTGTTAAAATTACGACTTTTCAACTGCTCAGACACATAGAATTGCGACACATATGCTAAAATTCGATTCTTTGAATGCTGTGACGCAAAGAATTGCGGTGTGTGTGTTAAAATTGCGATTCTTCAAATACCAAGTTGCAAAGAATTGCAGTGTGTATGCTAAAATTCGATTCTTCGAATGCTGTGACGCAAAGAATTGCGGTGTGTGTGTTAAAATTATGATTCTTCAAATGCTAAGGTGCAAAGAATTGCAGTGTGTATGTAAAAATTAAAACTCTTCGTCCGTATAGAATTGCAGTACATAGGCTAATATTACGATTCTTCAAATGCTAAGATGCATAGAATTGTCGTATGTATGCTAATATTACGATTTCTTCGAATGCTAAGGCTCAAAGAATTGAGATGACATGCTACAATTGAAAGTGAACGTCATATAAAGAGTTTATGACAGTCTTTTCATGGTATGTGGATTTAATGATACGGTATAATGGGTTTGTGAGTGGCCTTTCATGGTACGAAGATTTAATGACTCGGTATAATGAGACATGATACAATTAAAATTCAATGGCGTATAAAGGGTTTATGACAGCCTTTTCATAGTACGAGGATTTAATGCCCCGATATAATGGGGTTTTGAAAGGACTTTTATGATGGCCTATTCATAGTACGGGGACTTAATGACCCAATATAATGGGGTTTTGCCGAAACTTTTATGATGGCCTATTCATAGTACGGGGATTTTATGACAATGGGGTAATGACAGCCCTTTCATAGTACGAGGATTTAATGACTCGGTATAATGGTTTTATGACCATCCCCAGTAACAAAAGACCATTGTTCTTTGATGTAGGAACAAAAGACTAGGGGTGGCCCAGGAACAAAGGACTAGGGGGTGGCCCATTAACAAAAGACTGACAGGTGACCCAGACCCAGGTACAAAAGAATGGCAGGTGCCTACTCAGAAACAAAAGAATGGCAGGTGACAGCCCAGACCCAGGAACAAAATAAGGCGGGGCTTGGAACAATAGGGGTGAAGCTTAGAACAATAGGGGAGGGGCTTAGAACATTAGGGGCGGGGCTCACCCTCCCTATCCTCCTCTCCCTCCCTTCCTCTCTCCTCCATCCCCTCGTCACTGGCATAGAACCCGTCCTTTACACACTACTCAAACCAATATCACATTAAACACTAAATATTGCGCGACGTTGCACGCCAGTATGTTTTAAATCTGTTGCACTGACCTAACAATAAAATGCTTCAGTTAAGCCTCATCAGTAATCGTTCGCTTCCAACCTTTAGTTGTCAGAGATCATGGCATTTCAGGACAGTAAGTTCGAGTTTCTGATTAACAGAATGGCAAAATTTGCGCATCCTATATTCAAGTATCTCGCATTTCCTTGCAGAATGCCAGCCTATAATGATATTAGATGACATTTTTACGAATGAAAATATTACACCAATTAGCATAGCAACGCACAGTAAGCAGAAAGAGTCATCAATGGCGGGCCCACGCACACACGTAGCTAATTCGGTTTTCTCTCTTGTCGAAACGATCTCAATGTTACTATTGCCTGATTAATTAGTTGTAGGCCTAAACACCAGTTGTTGACATGACGAAAGCAAGCGATTAAATTCTGGCCTTTTCACGTATTTTGGGTAGTCACATTAATGCTGAAGTTGATCTTTTTTGTCGCAATGTTACAAAACAATAGCAAGTTAATACGACTGAATATTTTGCCTATACACAGCTACAGTACGCACTGGCGAAGTTACTTTGTCGACTGTGAATGTTGGTACTACATCGCACACCACCACATCTGCCTGCAAAGATACGAAATATTCCAAGGAGAGCACTACTGAATGGAAGACAGGTAAATCTGACTGATATTGTCACACTTCCCCCAATGTGGCCGGTCATCATAATATTGTACAATATGATATAGGGTCATCTATAAACTACCATGAAGGTTTTCTTAAGCTTTCTACCCATAAATATCTATCAATGCTTACATTAATTAACGTTCAGCGATGTGGGTGGTCGTTGGTTTGTTAATACAAATTAAGGCTGGAAGGCGAAGCGAGGTTTACGAATATCGAGCGAGGTTAGTATTGGACGGGTGGCCATCCGGTGAATACCACGCCTCCTGATGTCCACGCAATACTCCAGTTCTTTTCGATTTGCAAATAAAAACCAACGCAAGTTAATATTTTAAAAGAATGCATGTCTGTCATTCGATTGCTGTGATCATCAATGCGCCTCAGCCGATTAAATGACCAGGCTTCTTTTGAGCTTCTATAGAGGCATTTAAACAAGACTTAGTGTGTTAGCGACGTGAAGTTAAGACATCTAGAGCCCGGTTTGGAGTTGGATGGGTAAACGGTAGCGGAGCACCATGCCAACTCTCAAATTTGTCATTGGGTATGAAAACCAACACAAGTTAGGAGGTTTTGAGGGTGCCTGCCATTGGTGTCACTCCTGGATGATATGCTAATCCGGATGTTGGTGGTTACGGGAAGTTTGGTCGAAGCCTTTGGCCTGGAGATCAAAAGGGTAAGATCAATATCCAGATGAGTTCGGATAACCAACCTGGCCAGTTAATGTCAATGGCTGCAGGCGCAGAGTTAGACGTTGTTGAGGTCTAATCTCGACAGCCAGACTTTGCCCAGTCGTCCGGTGAAAAGGAGATCAAACTTTCAATCGCCTAATCCCGCCTGGTGAATGTGTGATATATTTGAGCTCAAGACTACAACCACAACAGACTGGACGTTTTTTCAGTACTAAACTATAGTTGCGAGATGTGTACAACAATAGAGGCCCTAAACAATAAATTTTACACCTGAAATAAGTGAAATCTCAGGATTTCTTACTCGGACCATGCGAACAACCTCACAGTTAGGAGTACAACGGTAGTACCTGTTTTCCCCACTGGTTGAATCGCGGAATAAGCATAATCGGGCTGAAGAATAAGAGATGACCACCTAAGAGGCCTTTCCCAGACAAAGTGTTTGTGCCATCTTAGTGTTTCTGGGTAAAGGGTAAAAGACAGAAATCAGGAGTAAAGGGCGTCAATGTAAAACGAGAAGTGCATCATTAATAACGTGTCTGATAAGATTTATGATGCAAAGAAGATCATATTATAAGGTCTGACGTGTGCCAGAAAATGAATGTGTGATATATATATATATATATATATATATATATATATATATACTTTGTGGTTTTTGATTGTTCAAATCTGCATATTTGTACTTGTGTTAGGTGATTTAATTATTCATTGTCTGCACTGGTGACACGTGATATTTTCAGGTGTCATTGTATTGGCGGTATTGCTGGGACTTTGCATTATCGGACTCGCTATAAACACCATCAGAATTGGACGACAACTAAATCTGAAAAGTGATGTCAAAAGTGCTGAGTTGGATAACAATTATGAAGGCATACAGGTGTGTAAAATGATCGGTAGTTCGCAAGTACATCGTAATCTTATCGTAATTGTACAAACCGCATTTCTTCAGAGCCACAAAATTGAGTCGATGGAACCTGCATATTCCAGCTGCCCATTTAAAACAAGGTCGATGAAGCATATGATTTGTCAGGTTTTTGTGAATATAGCGCAGGTTTATAGTAAAGATAGACATGCGAATGATGCGATACTTCGTTAGCTACATAAAGAATGAAATCTAAGAAAAATGGAAGCTAAAAACAGAAAAACAGCAATTATAGTCTTAGTATAGTTTCGAAAGCAGGAAATGCGACTTCAAATCAAGACAAATTCAGATCAGATTTGCAGCATTGCAACTTATATGTCAGTGTCACCAATGGCGGCGAATGGTTATGGGAGATAAGTCTATAATATGGAGATTTCTATGCAAATAAGAATTTCACTCAGATAACGCGTGCAATATATTGAATAGTTTTAATTATTGACCTTTACAGAGGCCTGAAACAAGAGCGATATCCGAAGATGGAACATGCACGGATTTAGATCAAATCAATCCTGAAGAGTTTGCGTATGAACAGACAAATTGTTGATAACTGGATGACGATCGATTCGGCTGCGATTATCCATTGAATATGCACTGAATCACTGGCAAACATTTAAGCCATTATCTAACAATTATCTAAAGTTAATTACAAATTTATAGTTATTGATGAAATTTGCTGAGTTGCTGCTGTTGCATTAGTTGCTTCGTCTGCTGCTACTAGATACAGTTCGTAAGTTGGTGTCACCTGTGATTTCGTGCCAACCGTGACTCTATTTGCTAATCTTATTATGGTGGCCAATTTTCTTTTATCGTAGCATTTTTCAATATTGTACCATACAGCAGAATCGAACTGCAACTCGTGACTGTGAAGTCACGAGTTGGACATTTAAATATCAATTGGAAGAAATTGGAAGAAATTACTTAAGCAATTTAGAATCAGCTGTGAATGTAATTGCAACAATGTCTGCCTGGCACAGGAGTTAAATTTGCTTAATCGAAGTAACAGTTATATTCATGGTAAATAATTGCTTATTAATTAATTAATTAATTATCTATTATCAACTGTTGTTCTCGGAATTGGGATGTCACCTGGTGTTGTCATTTAACCCATGCACCTCTGAAAACGAGCACTTCCTCCTCTGAATGTCTGTGTGGCGCTTTATAAATGTTCAATTACAACCGACTTATGCACATAGATAATTTCACATGCATACTGTGTAAAATTGGGCAAATGTGCTGGTATTTAATAATGGATAGAGCAGAAATAATCTGCCTTCAGTAACCATTCAGTTAAAGTAAATCTAAGCGTTATAAGAAATACTAGCAGTTTTTACCCGGCGTTCGCCCGGGTTTTTCCCAGACGTAATATGTAACGGCTGCAAATAAAGGCTAGTTACTTACTTACTATATTTGATGATAGGCCTATATCTGAGCGGAAACGACATTTAGAGGTGAAAGTAGTTGCTTTGCCCGTGTACTGCACGGGTTATCTCTACGCTACCTTAGGCTATATAGGCTTATTATTTATTCCCCGGGCTAAATAATTATAATAGACTAAGCTCGGTCGTTTTTCTATAGGCTATTTTCTATTATCGACGTAGGCTATTATTTGTTCCCCGGGCTAAATATAATAGACGAAGTTCGGCCGTTATTGCGATTGTAAATTTTCGGAGCGACCCGCGTCTTTTAACGAAAGCGCCTGATTTGCAAATTAAGTATGCATGACGTAAGATTACATAATTAGCCTACCATGGCCTGTATAATTAAAATAAACTCGTCGAAACAGTTGGAAATAATGTAAAATGTCCATATATCGGCGTTTAAATAAAATTGCGAACTGAAAATAGTCGCGTTGACCTAGACGTTGCGTAAAATTGTTTGGTAAATTTTTTCAAATCGCTAAACCGTTCCGTTTCGGAGCCTTTAGCCGGACACGCAAACATACATACGGAAGGACATCGTAAACAGACTAAGACTTATAGTAATAGATAGGTTCCAAATACACAATACATGTAATTCAACTTCATATGACGGCGTAATGAAGTCGCTTAACTAATCGGCGTTTAAGCACCTCCATTCGCTCCGTTAAAGTCAAATTCTTTCAGGCATTCACGCAAGGGTGTGTCTAAAAATATGAATTTTCAAAATTAGGCCTAATATCGGCCAGGTTGTTTTCGTGTTCCATCTTGAGATTGAGAAACATGGTCTTTTGACAAATTGCATGAAAATCGTAATAGATTTAGAACTTGCGCAAAGCCCCGAAGAATGATCACTTACATGTAGGAATAAATGTATTAGCCTAAAGTGCAATGTTGAAAGATCCAAACAAATTTCGGCACTAAAGCATAAAATAAGAGGCAAAGGCAAAACAAGAACCGTCGACAAAAAGCAGTGCATGGTCTACGGCATGCGTAACAATCAGGGATCTGATGAACCTCCAAAGAAGCTTCCACCGATACATAATCCACATGCAAAAGCACTACCCGATTTCTTCACCACTTCTACCACCCAAATATTCCAGATCCCTGGATTATACAACTCCTTTCTTAATTGAGACCCGCAACAATGGGAGTCAGAACAATCATACAGCGAAGCAAAAGACATCATATCCGCCGTAAGAATGACGAACGATTTGGTGGAGAATCTAGAGAAAGTGCATTCTATAGAGCAATAAAAAGGATTATGGATTATGAAATTTTATGTATAACTATGATTTGTTGCAAGTCGTGAGCTCTAAACATTATATGGGAAAATCAGCATTTTGGACATGAATGATGTTTAATGTTAAAGTAACGGTATTATAATGTAGTAAGCTGCTTTATGTTGTTTTCTTCTGCGCCAAATACAGTGAAACATCCAATCACCTATTTTCTGCAACCTAATCTTCATTTATGTAGCCTTTTAACGTATCGAAGAATTAATCTTTTCAAAAGAACCTTTTGTAAGCCCATCAAAGTTATATTAATTGGAAAAGATGAAACAATCTATAATGATAATTCCATAGTCTAATAGCGCTGTATTTACTAACCTTGTTCCACAGAAGACGCTTGACAGTGAAGGGCAATCGCGAACCATACACTAATAATTTGCAACAGTTTAATGTGATCCATATTCGCAGACAAATCTCGAATGGGTATAAAATGATGTCCTGTTTCTTGTGAGCCTATTAATGACATAGAGGACACTGTAGGCGAGTTGATTTAAAGCATCAACATGCTGGTTAGACATTGAGTTAGCAAGCCAACTTTGTCCACCACGCTCGGTCGTCCACCACGCACATTGTACAGTATAGCTTACAGGCTATACTGTACAATGAAATGGTCTCGCAACTGAGCTTCGCAGAAAAACATCATGGTCTGTTTCATTTGCACAATTGAGTCAAGTGCATGTGCCCATGTAAGTCACATTTGACTGCTTGCAAGTTGCATTAAACGCTTAGGCGTTCCAATGATAATTGACAAGCAACAACATATTCAATGTAATGTGTTAAACATAGGAAAAAAGCGATATTGATCCAGCACTTCAGAATCTATATGGCGTTGCAATAATTTATTAATTCGTATCGATCTCATATTCTTCTTCTTCTTCTTTAAGTTCTCTGCCCTTCGGCAGGTTCCAACCTCCAATGACGCCACTCCTCTCCGTGCCCCGCCCCTCCCCAACTCGCCCCATCCGTCGGCCATCCACCCCAGCACCATCCGCCCCGGTCCTCCCTCCTCCCCTCCCCTCCACTCTCCCCCACGATCTCCCCCAGAAGGGAGCCTCCTCCCAACACGTGTCCCACCCATCTCCTCCGTCCCTCCGTCCCGTTGCCTTCCTCTCGGTGTTTTTAACGAGACACCATCTCCGAGCGTCGTCCTTCATCGTCCGTACTTCCTTGTCTCTGGGCTCGCATATACCGGCGAGGGCTCGGTCGTCCACCACGCACTTTGTTTCCAACAGGCGTGCCACGTGAAGGTGGCGTGGCCTCTTGGCCTGAAAGTCAACATTTGTTCATATTGAAATTCGAAATATAAAAGGATTTTAGGTACAACGTGTCGTCAAAATTTGTCTTCGTCCATCAGGAAAATGTTTTCAAGTAGGCCTATGTATACGAAAACGACTTATCCTTTAGACAGTCATGTTCACACCGCTATTGAGAAGTACTTGAACACTGTAGAAAAACCCAGATACAAACGTAGACACACACTTTACTTGGAATTAAACATGGTAATAAAATATTGTATACTAACTCTGACAGCTGGTTGGTAATTCCTTTTGATATCCCAGTGACGTACTCTTGGTTGGCCCGTGGGAGGTGTTTCAGTTAATATAATAAAGTTGATAGAGTTTATTGGCGCATGCCATATATGCAGAGTCTGGATAAAAGTAGGCCAACAAAGGCAAATCACTGAATCACGTTCTTCATCCGCCTAAGTAGTGCTGACGGTGATGATAGCAGTCGAAGTACGGACGAAGAGATCGCAACCAACAATTGTCGAAAATCAGTCGGCTTGCTTCTACTTGTGTGCAAGAGTTTGCAAACGGAGGTTTCAGTCTCCGTATAAACTTTTCATAATTATTCACCTATCTATTACCACTCCCATTCCTGCCATATGGATGTCCCCATACCCATCCCCAATCACTACGACTCCCAAGACGACCATTCCAGTGCTATTCTCTTACGATGCTTAATTTCAACTCACCGTCAGCAGTCTCTTAACAATTATTATTCTTTCCGCTTGGTTTATTAGTACACCTCGCGATTATACCGGCGCTACTTAGATGGCATATGGCCTGCACAAGTGATCGTCATTTACATACGTACCAACGCCGCCATAATTCGCCAGCAAGACCTACATGCTTAACGCCCGATCCTTCATAGCTTGTTTGCGCGAATATTTAACGAAAAATTATATATTTAATCGTCTATAATATGCTACTTTCCTAGTGAAACTGTCAATGAGAAGAAATAGGTTTTAAGGAGAGAGAGAGAGAGATGAAGACAATGATCCAGGAAGGAAAGTTTGACGCAGAGTGAAGCTAGGAAGGGCATTCCATAAAGAAGGCCCAATTATTATGGCAAAGGATCGAGTTTGAGCAATCGCGGTCCTAGCTCGTGGGACAAAGAAGTCTGACCGGTCCAGATATCGGAAAGGCTGATGAGAAGATGCAGAAAGATGAGAAGATTATTAGCAATTCAGTATTTAATTTACAAAAGCAAGCAAGTCTTACCGATTATATGACTTTTCTTCAGTCAAAAGATAGTGATGATAATTTCCATATGCCTACAAGAAACCACAGACTTTCGTTATAATAAAATTATTTGCATAAGTTCTTTAGATCTATGTTTATCGTGCATGATAATTTTAAATGACCAACTTGGACGTTGAGTGGCGCTAAACGATTTGCAGCGTGGCTAAACGACATTCTACTTATTGATTACACATTAAAGCCTATTGCATATTGTGCATTGTATTGTCACCTTATACACTGTTTAAACTTGTACGCTTAATTTGCAAACTGTCGTGCTGGGGGTAAGCATCCACAGAATTAACCGCTCCATGTACTCACATTTATGGATTTGAAGCCACTATCATGTACCAAGAATACTAATTCGTTCCGCCTTATTGTTACAACCAAATTAACGACCATCGCAGGATCACCTAAGTATCATGATATTCGTGCCATAGAAATATTTACGTTGAAAGCATTGTTTGCTGTATTATTGCGCACTCTGTGCCTCTAACTAACTGGCACTGATGGGTTTCATTTTACATTTGCAAATGTTATTGTATTTTAATCAATTACAGTAGTTAATAATTTGAATATGGAGCATATAGGCCTATAATGTTTACTTACCGATACCATAAGTTTAGTCAGACGTTCACAGTATGCCTTTATCCATTCCAACGTGGGTCTCAGTTAGTCTGAAATCAGTTGGGGTCTATAGCTGGAATGCCTACCAACGCGACCCAGAGGTTAAACACAGGCTGCGACTCCCACTAACTGCACCTTCGGTAGGGTGGTCCAAAAACAAAAAAGTCAAGCTAGAAACCAAGACACCCCCTAACTTTTTTACACTTGTCATTTGTATTATTCTGAGAAAATTTCAGCTTCCTACTCCAACTGGAAGACGATGCTCAATGACGTCAACTTTTAACATAGTCGTCATTATGTAGAAGCATTGGCCTAATGTGTTACAAATGGTGATTACATTGGCAACCTTCTTATGCAATTGTGCAGTTTAGTTCTCCTATTTCCTTTTTTATATTTTGAACTTAGTACACAGTTCTTATTACAGATCTTGCTATCTATTTTCTGTTTATACACAGACATTTAACTTAAATGTATTTTCATTGATATTTGTACAAAACACGGCATACTGTTTATGCACCACACAATACCACAATTCATATCTTTGATTGCATTTACTCAGCATTCTGCAGCTATTCGTGCATTCATACATACATTCTAACATACCTATATACATGCATGCATACATACAGACATACATACAAGCATACATAGTACATACTGATGCTTATATTCATACATACATTCATTGGCACATATATGCATGTATTCAAATGTGCATAAAGACATACAAGCATACATGCATACATACTTGCGTGCATAAATAGAAAGCTAAAACGATACACGCCGAGTCAGTAATAGCTGAATTTATAGCAGACTGTGCCTTGGTGATTGACCTGGATGGTAAAATCCGTCCTGATATTTCTTGGATCGAAGACATTGACCGCCTGCCAGTGCTAGTTTCTAAAGGTTGCCAAAATAAGCTACTTGGGATTTTAAATTTTACCTCTGGAACAGGATGTAACGAAACCAAGGCTATTTATGATATCCTAGAAGCATGGAAGCTGACTAAAGAGCTCAAGCCATGAGCTTTGACACTACTTCTGTGAACACTGTTCGCTTCAATGGACATATGTTCTTCTGGAAAATGATTGGTCGAGAGCTCCTATGGTTGGCTTGCAGTCAATATATCATAAAACTGATCTTAGGCAAGGTTTTTATTTTGCGCTGCGGTCCCTCAAGTTCCTCATAAATTTCAATCTTCAGGAGATGTAAGACTTTTGGGAAAATGTGACACATGACAAATTTCGTGGGCTAGAAGAATTCCGATATAAATGCAGATTATGCAGTGCTGAAGGAATGAATTTCTGTGACATATACCTCTTGGGACATCATTTGACTGTTCCATGGCTGATTGTTTATACTGTTTCCTTGCAGCAAAAATGTTACTGACACGACATAAGTACTGTTTTTATAATGGCAAATTCGTAATCTAATCAAAATAAAATTACGATTACAAGACGTTAAGCAATAATTTCAAAACAATCGCTCTTTTAGTTCTACCTGGTAAAGGGGAAGGGTCTGTGAGCACCGTCTTCCAATTGGAGTAGGAAGCTAAAATTTTGCCAGAATGGTACAATTAACAGGTGTAAAAAACTGAGCAGGTTTCCTGAATTCTCCATCAAGTTGTTGAGGCAAACAAAAAACCTGTCCCCACTGAAATTACGAAGAAGTCTGCAGACATGAAGCTCTGCGACATACTTCTGGGACATCATTTGACTGGTTTATTATGGAGACTGCTTCCATGCAGCAAATAGCGTTGCTGAGGTGACATGACTATTGCTTTTGCATAGGCCTACTGGTAAATTGATAATCTGGTCATAATATTAAGAATAAAAGACTTGCAGCGTATTTTCTAACCGATCGCACTGTTACTTCTATATGGTAAGGGGAGGGGTCCGTGAGCACTGTCTTCCAGTTAGAGTAGGAAGCTAATATTTTACCAGAATGATACAATTGATAGGTGTAAAAAACTGAGAGGGTGTCTTGGTTTCTAGCTTGAACTTCATTTTTTACCATGTGTCCATGGACCACCCTAACCTTCGGCCGTGTTAATTACATCAAATAAGCTTATATATACAGCTGCGTCAACTAGTTATGGACGTTGGGGAGGCACTCTTCAAAAATCAGTTATGTAGCAAAAAACCTTGCATGACGAATGTCATTGCAATTTCACGCTGTAATTCGTACGTTCTGTGTGTAAATTTGTCAAAACGGCGACTGCCTTCGATTTTCTTTCAGGCGTTGAATTTGTGTGTTTTTTCTTGGTGTTGCTTTGCTGAAATCGCAGGTGCGGTTGCTTTTTGCAAAGGTGGCGGAACTGCGAGAGAGATACAGAACGAGAGGGAGACAGACAGGCAGTCAGGCAGACACCGAGATAGACGACATAGAGAGTAATGAACAAGGGCAAAGACCTGCGCTGTGCGTAGGCTTGGCAAGTAAGCACTACCGTGCGTAGCTCATGTAGGGGTATCGTGCCACACAGACCTGCATGAAAAAATTAGGTAGACGAAGCGACACCTACCGAAAGAGTAGGCCTACTTAAGTGTAACGTTGGAACTGTAAAGTTGCTTATCGCAGTCGGTCAGTCATAGATAGGAAAGCACAGCTGCTTCGTTTTACACCTGCAGTGCCTAATCAATCTGGTTAAGTAATGTAGACATGTAATGCGATGTTTTTTCATGCTATTTTTGGTTTAGGCTGCTGCAACCTGATCACAAACGCTCAAATTTGTGTCATTTGATTGGTTAATGGAAAGAGTGCCCTAATTGAGTAGACCTATGCACAGTCATGATGTTTCCATCGTTTGCTTCAGTTCTAAAATATGACCTCATACAAATGTTTAAGGCTTTAATCACACTAGAGTAAAGTAATCTTTCTTTTGGGAAGGTATCGAACATAGCTTGGCATGAGACATAGTAAATTAGTAGGCCTAATAGAATAATATACTAACTCTGACAACTGGTTGGTAAATTCCTTCTGATGTCCTGGTTTATTAGTGAGAGATTCTGCACTGTATAACAAATGACAACGTGAGCCCCAGTCGATGCCAGTGCAATTCGTTGTGTTGCTACAGAGGAGTTTGCAGTGGTTCTCATCTGTAATATCTGACTGAAGAATGCCCCCGGAAACGTAACGATCGATTTTTACCGGTCTCCAACAATATGAAACACAGTCATCTGCAAGAATTCATGCTCTTGCAACTTAAAGATTTTGCATGCATATCCAGATCAGATCAGGGCAGGCCTAATTCGGAGAATGAAATTACTTATTCTGCGATGTTATAAAACAAAGTTTATATATATATCTGAATTGACTGGATGTAGACATAATAAACTTTTATGAAATTGTCGTTAACTTCGCATTTCGAGGTTTTCTTTCGCCATCGGTTGATGTCTTATGCAGTAAACACCGGTGCGATAGAAGTTGCTAAATTAAAGTTCGTCACCATTCAAAAGTTAAGCTTGGGAAATAGCCTATTCACCGGCGTAAAATCACATTAAAAGTTCATAATGCATTGGAGAAGCCAGGTTGAAATTCCATTGATCAGGGAACTGAGAAGCAGGTTACAGTGCGTATACACTTTAAAAGAGATGATGTTATATGATAGGATGTGATATAATATGAAGATATGATATGATATGAAGGGAAATATAATTATGATATGATATTCTATAATATAATAATTATAATATAATTATAATATAATTAAATATAAAATAACATCATATAAGCAAATCAATACTGTTTAAGTAATATAATAAATTATTCTATTAATGTAGCACAATATGACTTAAATTTGATATAGCACAGCAAGACATAGCGTAATGTAATGCACAAAACTCAGTAATGGTTGGATAAATGTGCTTATTCTAGACATGAAACAGTTTTGAATGAAGGCGAAAATGTGGTTTGCCTGTTCAATTAGCCAGACTCCAATGATTGACATTCTCGTTGTTATCTATGTCCCCTTCTTCCATTTGGAACCAACACTTGTTTTCTTCTGTGTTCCAATCGAGCCCAATGCACGTTCCGTTGTTGACACAAAGTGCCTTACATTCTTCCTCATTAGCCACTCCACCTTGCTCTATTCCACCATGAACGTTCGAGTTTGGTTTAACTGGATTCCAACAACGTGGAGAACATTCATCCACGACTGAAGAAGGAAAACGAGTACAACACATTTAGTGCAACACTAAACATAGCGTATTTAGCATAACATAAATTATTGGCACTGCATGTCGAACAGCAGCGTTAGCAAAGCATTTCAGTTTGGTGCCTAGTGATTGTCATCGCAGCAGCATTGATTCTTATAACCTAATCTATTCTAGGACGTTTTATGGCGCCAAAATCGCAATATAAAGGTCATCAATCTAGACTAGCTTGTGAACAAAATCGCGTATCTAAATCACAGAAGACAGAGTCTCAGTCAAGATCCACTAGGCAAGACAAGCTAAAGCATGTAAAGAACCCAAGAGAAATTTTACAGAAACAGGTATATAATTCTACCATTTGAGAAATCAAGAAAACCAGAACTGGTTTGGCCAGTGGTAAAGTGCAGTCTGCGTTTACAGACAGTGGTAGAGATCGGTTCAAACGTTATGCACATAATTATACTTATGCATGTATGACTGTATGTATTAATCTATGTATAAATGAATGTTGGAATGGATTATGTTATTGTATAGTGCCACTTGTGCCCAGTGTTCCAATATTGGAACATAGGAACAAAATCAAAAATAATATGAAATTTCTTGATAAAGGTGAACGATTAAGGAGGCATAGCTATTCTAGCACCAAACAGTGTAAGATAAATAAAAATGAAGCTAAAATAAAATTTGAGCAAAAACGGGTGAAGGTTATGTATGTATGTATGAGCACTTGTTATAGCGCCCCTTCAAGATTTCTACTCAGAGGCGCTCCCGACTACAGTGCGGACACTGAATCGGAGTTTCACGCCGAAGCGCATGAGCAATTGCGAGTGAAGGACTTGCCCAGGTCCAAGCATACGCGGCGGCTTGAGGTGGATTCGAACCCGCAACACTCCGGCTGCAAGGCACCGAACATACCCCTACACCACCGCGCCCCAGCCTGGACCCAGCATAATGTGATTAGACCTGCCTAGCTAATTGTGTCAGTGGCGCTACAAACGCCTATAGTTATCTTTACAGATCGGATTCATTTCGACCATAATGATTAGTTAATGATTAGTAGGCGTAAATAAACAGAAGCATCTCGTGTGCGTCTATGCTGGGTGTGTGCCTAAAAGGTTGCCAGTATTTGACACTTCGCAAGTTCGCATGTTGTTCAGATGCAGAATGGATTTCCTTATTTGCCGGATAGATGAAATCTAATGAGCCTCTATGGCGATAGGTAAAACGATACACTGAGATATTTTACCAAATACTCACATCCTCATTTTACTCACTCCCTACAAAGATTTTCCATATTTGCGGATACAGATGTTTTTCGGATTCTCTAGACTAGAGTAATATGTAAAAGCAAATGTTTAACTATATCTCTTGCACGCGACTTGTTATTCACTTCACCCGTGACATAATTAGAGGTGTTTCAGAAAAGTTTTCAAGGCAACAAATAATCCGATAACAGCCATTGCAAAAGGAGCTTTTCAATCATTGCAGAAAGTTTAAAATTAGATTTTCACTGGCTGGTTGCTTTACAAACTATGCACAGAAATTGTGCATAAGATAGGCCTATATTCAAAAGCATTCATACTTACCAGAAATCACGTTTTGGTGGATATTTGGTAAGGAAGGTGAAAAGACGAGTACTATTTTAGACCTGAATGGCATCAAAGAACTGATAGAAATTACAGAACTGAGTAGCAAACTGCTAGGCTGTAAACCAGCAACTAATAAAAACCCGAAATACCAATATCATCTTCGTGAGAGGCTCAGCAAGGTTAAATAAATCTGTTGATCGAGGGCTTTATTTATTGGCACAAGGGGTGAGAAAGGAGGTTAAATAGATTATTGATTTGATTTTAACATTAGCTCAGCTATAAGACAGCTAGTTAACTGGATTCTTTGAATGATGGAGAGCCAGTGTAATTAATGCAATATTAGCGTAATATGTTACTATTGAGGGGGTTTATGCAATTTCTGTTCCCAGAGAAGTTCAAATCATGTGCAGTTTGTGTTTCTGTAAGTGAGAAATGAGCAATACTATTCAAATCGGCAAGAAACTCAGGAGATTTCTGGGAGGACTAGAACATAATTACTTTGTTGTTTAATTGTCAATCGATTGGGCCTACCTAAGAAATTAATTCACACATTTCATTTTGCAATGGGTATCGTGACGATAGGAACTTCAACTGGAAGAAGGTTCTTTTGACTACATTTAGTCTATCATGAAGAACTAATTCGCGTGACCTGGTCTAAAGTCCAGAGATCTACGTAGCTTTTCTTTACATAAATACATAGACACCTACTATAATTAATTATCTATCGAATCTTTTAAAATGTCACTTTCATTCGAACTTATTAAGCAGAGCTCATTCTGCCACTGTATTCAAGGCAAGAATCGAGTGTAAGTGAACTGTAGTTTCACATGGTACGAAGCATGAGCATTGAGCAAGTTTATTCCTCCGATAACATCACCATTCAACATCACGGATCTCACGAGACTTTTAACCGATGTTTAGTGCAGTATCATTACCCACAATCGTCATTTAATCAAGCTTATTCAAATGGAGCCTATAGAATAGATTCTGTTATTCTGTGGCAGTACAGCCTGTACTAAAACTATCGTTGCGTGCGTTAGAATGCGTTATTCATTTTCGACTATGCTTAGGGCAAGAAAGTAAAAATAATAATCCCGAATGCCTTACCATCTGATGCAGCACAAGAGTAGAACGCAAGAGAAATCAAGGTTGATATACCAAATCTAACAAAATAATCTCGTACCCCTAGAACTTTATAGCTCTATGTCCACTTTTTGCGAAACGGAGAAAAACGATTTTTAAGATTTGCTGACGAAAATCTTTTGCTCTGTTTCATTAATGGCAATTAAATTAAACTTTTTGGAAAACAAAGTTTTCCCTTAGTATGATTATATTTGTATTTCGATCATAATGTAAACCGATTATGAGTAATTTGGCTATAATTATGGCAGGGGTGACTGCTGTAGGTTCTAAGTCCAGTCACGTGTTAAGATCTCTCACTGCTATTGGCTATGGACATAGCACCGTATAATTCTTTTTCAGACCTCACTCGAACACGGTTATAAGTCCAGTCACGTGTTAAGATCTCTCACTGCTATTGGCTATGGACATAGCACCGTATAATTCTTTTTCAGACCTCACTCGAACACGGTTATATCTCCAATTCACGTGATACAAAATTAATGATTCTATTGGATGACTGAACTTGTTCCTCTATAGCTTTGAGACACTGTCCAAATTTGTGGACATAGAGCTTTATAGCACTCACAGATTGAGCTAAAGAAAGCGTCTCCAGTTAAGCTAGACTGTTCAGGACATAGCCCCTGTCATCCCGGTAACGGATATAGCGTTAGGTTGATTTTTCAAAAGTGGACATAGAGCCTTATAGTTCTAGGGGTACGAAATCGAGACTTCGACTGCATACTGGCTGTCATTCCCGCCTACCGATAATGTTTTTACTAAGCGCCTGTAAATGAGCTGGTTCACGCGACTTCGTTTTTCTTGGGCGCTCTGGAAATCTCGAGATAACGATTACGATACGATTACTATTATTGATCTAGGTTTATCACCGAATGTTCAAACATTCTACGCAGATTATCATATTTGGAAAATAATGACGTCCGATTTAAACGCGAGCGCCAAGGCTGTCACGATGTTGGACCATCATGTCCTGGTTGATTTAGTTACCAGTAATCAGAGCATACATGTATATGCTGGTCGTGTTGGCTGATCCTGTTACTGATTCTGACAGGTCATAGGGGCGTAACCGCCCCAGATTTAAAACAGACCGCATGAACATAACTGTACTTTTGGTTAGCGATACGGAATGAATGACTTCTTTAAAGGCGGTGGTTAGTCGTTACTTCCTAGCATCCGTCATAGAAGAACCTATTTTGACACATTTTCAGATCATTACCCTCGAATTCTTTCTTAATCTGTCTAGTGTCTAATGTCTCAGAAGAAATTGTAGTCAAATTGGGTCACTCGTTCCGTATAATGCATTATGCAGGTTTTGATGATATTGACCCTTTCAAAAAAAAATTAATAGTCTGCTGTAAAGTTGTTGGAGATCAGTCGTCAGAAATTGTTAATTGTAACAATTGTTCATTGTTCATTGTGTACGACAGTCGTACCATTAAGAATAGGCTAAATACTGCGTAATGGATGGCTCTGTTAAACATTGAAATAAAGAAGCTATAACAACCTAAAGACCAGTCTCTGTTTCGCCATTTTCTCCAAAGTTTTCGAAAATTGATTGGACCGGAGACTGTTTACTAATATGTTACAAAAAAATGAATATTTGTAACATTTGTTGCATCATGCCAGCATGGTTTTCGATCGTGTCACTCTACTATGTCACGGCTAAGTATGCAGGATAAAATCACTCATATACTCCGAGAGACCAGAAATAGGAGGCCGAGCATATCTTAAGAAACAGACCGTGCGATCTATTGGAATAACACAAACCAGATGCACAATCCTATCGCTAACAGTTCCTGCTAAACAAAAGGTCGTCCTTAGGTTAAGTGACTTTGAGCCACAAGATCATGTTTTGCATTACCCGACCGAAATAAACCATACAATAGAAACCCCAAAACACCATTATATCACTTGTAGTTCCCAGACAAACCTTCTCACATGTCATGTAACCTTGAACAATAAAGTCATGCGATGGCCATACGATGTTGATCATTACTGTGCTGGGTTTCTGGACGACCCGATGAGTCTGTATTGGACTGAGACGTACTCTCTATCTCTCACAGGTAACGAGATATTGATAATTGACAACAGAAGTCAAACAACCTTGTAAATTATGATCATACCATTGTCCCATAATATTAGAAACAGCGTCTTTAACTTTTTAGACACGGGAAAATTTGTCATAGACAAAAAAATATATTTTCATAAAAAAATTTTAGTTTCTGAGATACTCTGGAGGTTAAAATTTTATTGTCAGTTGTAGATGTAATTAGCGAAAAACACGAACGACAGGCAGAGCAGGTAAATTTGCATAGGGTCCTAATCAATGTAATAGTTAATTCATATTTTTACTAAGAGACACGTATTTATTGCTGCATATAGAGTAATTAGAGGAATTCATTTCGCCTTATAGAATTATCATCATCATCATATTCGTTTATTTAACACAAAACTGTCGACAAAACGCAACAGAATACATGAGTCATTGAGAGAGGCAGTTTTTCATCTTGTAGACGTTTTTGAATATCATGCGTGGTACGAAGATCTTGTTGTTCTTAGTTGTAAGTTCAAAGTGATGAGGCCTGGGGCATAGGTTATAGTTACTAACAGACCGAGTAGGAAAGAGCCTGCGGAGGACGTGGTTGTTATTCATCATCACAGTTTCCTGTCGTGTTCCTCTACAGAGCTTTGCCGTGTCAGCAACATGCCAGTCATCTTTGGGTTCGTCTTCTGACCGTATGTAGTCCGAAATTCAGGGGCACAACTCAGACTCCAGGGCTAGCTCGATTCTTGACGAGCTCCATGCAGAAAACGTTGTATATAGAGTAGACTGATTTAGCCAAGGAAACGAGCGAATTAATTTCTCTTTAATACTGCCATCTTGTAGGCTATATCTGTGTTAAAGTAGTTGTTTTAATTTGATATTGTTTAGCCAGGTCCAAAAATGTGGAATTCGTTGCTCGTGAAACAGTGCCAGGCTCACAGGTAGAAACGTCAGAACATGAACAACAAAAAGTTGTGCGTGTGCGTGTGCGTGTGCGTGTGTGTGGGTGTGTGTGTGTGTGGGTGTGTGTAGGTGTGTGTGTAATAAATACGATGCACTGCAGCAAGTAAAGCATAACGCGTTCTTTCGCATCTTTAAATAATGACACTAATAGCCGCTATGTATACGATGACTATGAATATTTTTGTCCTGTGCAAGGCGAAGTGTTGTTTGCTAATTGAAACTGATCTGCCCGTGTCGTCTACGTCGGGCAAGTAAGTCTTTGGGGCGGCACCAATCGTCAAGCACGGCATGACTTCCATGTGATAAAGTACCGTACACATACAGGGTGGCCCAATATAAAATGTCCCACCGGATAAATGCAATTTCTCCGCAACCAATAGAGATTTTTCCACCAACATATCAGCATTTACAGAGGAATGATTTGTCAACAATCCACGAAAATTTCACTAAACAATTTGCATAGCTTCAAAAGTTACAGCTGTTTAAATATTAAATTCCATTTTTTCGAATTTCCGCAGATGAGCGGTCCAATAATAGTCATTTCTTTAAGATTTTTTCACAAAGAAATTGTTTTGTAACACCCAAATAATGATGCCGTCATATGACCTCATTACAAATTGTAGAGAAAGTGTTTATGAAGCAAGCTGTTAATAATTGCAGATATTTTAAAATATATTAAGTGCGTTTGGTCTGCCGGTAAAAAGCGCGATTTTCACGAAAAGTCGCCTGGTGGTCGAGAGATCCAAGTTTGCGAAGCACATCATGGTTCTGCTGGTGTGTGTTACCGCGATAAGGGAAGACTGCACTTCATCCCAGACAAGGCTAAAGTAAACGCTCAACTTTACGTTGAAACTCTGTTACCCAGACTCATTGAAGACTGCAAATCTGGTTTCATTTTCCAGCAGCACGGTGCGCCTGCTCACACGGCACGTTGGCTCAAGGCTTTATTGCCACCAACTGCAGTGAATTCATTGGCAATGATGAATGGCCACCAAGCTCACTAGACCTTAACCCTCTTGACTATCACGTCTATGCTTGAACGCTACAAGACATTTCATCCCATGCCGAAGAACATTGACGAGCTAAAAAAAGTCTTGCAGCGAATATGAAACCAGCTGCGGCAGCAAGACTCCATCAACAAGGCTATACTGAGCTTCACAAAAAGACTTCGAGCTTGTGTGAAAGCTAGGGGTGGACACTTCGAACATGCCTTGAGATAAACTGCTCAACAGATTTCTGATTTCGTAATGAAAGATGATTTGATTTGACATTGAAAATTGCAAGTGACTGTCCATTTTCCTTCAGAAATTTGAAAAAAATGGAATTTAACATTTAAACAGCTGTAACTTTTGAAACTATGCAAATTGTTTAGTGAAATTTTGGTGGATTGATGAAAATTTATTCCTCTGTAAATTTTGAAATTTTGGTATAAAAATCTCAATTGGTTGCCGATTTGCATTTAATCCGGTGGGACATTTTATATTGGGCCACCCTGTAGGCCTTCGGATCTCTAGATAGCCTATGAACGAGGTTCAGCCTAGTTTGAAAAATATTGAATTCGTTGCTCGTTTAGATGTACACGGGTCGTAGTTCAAAGCCTCAGATATTGAAGATACAGTTGGTGGATGAGAGTATTTTTGACAAATACGATGCATTATAAACACATAAATGACAATGGCATCCAGTTGACTCTTTTATTAACCGTAATATTAATATCTTCATAACCGTGATTAAGTGACCTTATAGTGCAAAGCGGACTCCAAACTGCCAAAACACTTGTTTACGAAATTTAAAAGTGGCTCTAATTGAGCATGTAATCATCTTGTAATGTTAATTTCTTTAAACGTCTGACTCAAAAAGAGAAAGACAGATTTTTAGGTCTATTCATTCTGCGTATGCCAGACATTTTGAAAGTTGGCCAAAGAAGATGACGGACTTGAGGCGGCGTATCCCAAATTTTGTTAAAGCTGTAATTGCAAAATAGAAATAACTGAGGGCACGTCACGTTTTCAGCCTTATGGGCTGTACCTAGTGCAGCGTGGTACAAGCAGCAGGAGACAAGATAACTCCTGCTGCAACCATACTCGACAAGTTCATTATTCACTTCAAATAATTATGTCGCAACCTTTGATACGTGTTATCAGTCATCCAGTGCATATTCTTGGGACGATCGTAGTAGTATCGATCGTCATCTAGTTACCGTCAGATAGTTATTTATTCGTTTGCAGACCGTAGTTAGAATTTCCTTGAACTACATGTAGATCCGTGTATAATGCTTCCACTGATCGATCAGCCCTCTGTAAATTTAACAATGAAAGCTTGATGAATATATTTTGAACTGGTAATTAATCGGATTGAGGTTCTTATTAACATATAAATGTGCATATTGATCGTATAAAATATCTTCCATTACTAAAAGTTTCCAGTGGGGGGCCGATAGCGCATTTGATAACATCTGGCGTATAGAGCGAGAGGCGCCGAGTTCGAACCCCGTAGGGCGGATATGTTCGGTGTAGGCTGCTATTTGCGCCGAGTATTGCAGGCTGTCTGTTCTGTTAGTAATTAAGATTTATGTCTTCTGTCATTTGTGTTCTTGTGAACTGTTTCAATTGCATAATTGTACACTGTAACCGGTTGCGGTTTGTCAACCGAATTGTTTCAATAAACGAAATATATTATTATTATTATTATTATTATTAGTGTAATATTCGAACGGTGACACTCCTAGACCTGGATAAGGTAAGTGCCATTGACTGTGCTAATAATCTTCGTTATGACAGAGCGACGTTAAACAGAAACAACCTTTCAGAATTATTGTATGTCACTGGCTACACTGTGAGTCAACGATCCCATGCTTTAACGATAAGTTCTTATTTTATAGACATTATCCAACGATGAGTAAGCCTCTGTTCTTCTAGTTTAGCTTGTATTTATATGCAGCTTAAGCTTAATTCTTTAATGTACGTGCATGGCTAGTTAAATTAACGTTATTTCTTTACATAGGCCTATAGGGTTAGACCTATTGTAACAGACTATACAATATTAGGTAAACTTGCATCATCCCATTGCTTTGCTGGACACCAATAATGACCAGGTTCCTAGAGTTAAACTCGCCTGCTTTTATAAGTCCCTCAAATCACACTTTTTAGCTGTGGCTGGGCTGGGAGCGATTCTGATTAGGTCTCTTGAAGAGGCGCTATATAAATTCTCGGAATGAATGAATGAATTTAATTTGACGAAATACGAAGTTCTTGATTACGATTAAGATTACACTGTAATTTAATATAATAATTTATAAAATTCGTATAACGCCTCTATCGGAGAACCTTCTTAGAGGCGATGCCTTGCAGATCAGTTTACCTGTATGCCTTCATAATTATTGTCACTCATTTCTGTAGATCCATTTGTGGCGTCACTTTTCGTAGTAATAATTCTTCCATTTCTGATAGTATTTAAAACGAGTCCTATAATAGTTAATACGCAAAGTCCCAACAATACCGCCAAGACAATGAAACCTGAAAGAAAATGTTAACGTAAGCAAGTTTTAAGCGAATTAGTAATGGAACTATAATTACGTCACATCAATGAGTCATCGGGTTGCTGACTTGTCTGTGATTGGCTGACCCTATAAGTCTATCAGACATCAGTAGGAATTCATGCCAGAAAACGTCTTAAACATAGGCCTACCCTTTGATTGGTGGATGTTGGCGAGCATTGACTGATGTCAGAGTTAACTTAATTATAGGCACGTCGGGAGTCCTTGCTGACGTTGCGGGGTAGGCCTAAAGCTCATATATAAGGGTGTCGCAAATGCGTGTTTGGAGAGAACGCGAAAAATGTTGTCGAGATAGTTTGTCGTGTAGCGTACATAATTCATTCTTGAGCCATTGAAGTGCCATTGGTTATTTCTGACCATAACGATTTGCAGATGCATGTGTGTAGAAGACTACATTGCGCTGATTTACTGTTGTGATTGCACTGTAAGTGTTAATCATTTTAATCAGTTATATGCTATATATATAAAGCAAAAGACCTTGAGTTTTTCTGCCATGAAAGCTACTGTTCGAAGCGCTGTCGATTGACAACCTCGAAAGTCACCGACAGAACTGATTTAGACCTATTGCTATAGCGCCAAGTTCTCACCGAAAAGCTAGAACTAAGTGGATCTAAAAATCAAAAGGCCATTTAAACGGTATCCATGCTTTCTCAAATCCCATTCACTTTCTTGACATTTACCCATCTCATGCAGATCTCTGTTTTTGTCGCTTCGTCCTATAGCACTCAATGGTGACCTAAATTGCTAGCTAAGCCGGTCATCTAAGGTCAGCTAAGGCTGGGCATCGTGGGACCCTCCAAAATTTCTAGATACACGCATAATTATTCATATAACAAATGCATGCTATAGCCGATTACATTTCGCTGTAGTTAAATTTCAGTTTGCGGTGATCAGAATTATAAACAATAATGGGTGTTTAATTAAGAAGTTCCATCTCAAAAGGTAGGCCTAAAGAGTGAAGTTAACACATTTTTAAATGCCTGCATAGTAGTTAATTAGAAGCGTGGTCCTTCGTCGGCTGAGGCGCATTGATGATCACAGCAATCAAATGATAGATATTCTTTTAAAATATAACTTGCGTTGGTATTTATCTGCCACGCGATATGGATTGGAGGGCTGCGTGGAAACCAGGAGGCGGGGTATTCAAAGATTGCCACCCAACCAATGCTAGACTGGCACGATAGTCGTAAACCTCGCTTCGCCTGCGAGCCTTAATTGTATTAACAAATCCACCGGCCACGCACATTGGTGAAAACTAGTTAATGTAGGCATTGATTGATATTTGCGCGCAGGGAGTTTAAGAAACCCTTCATGGAATTTTATAGGTGGCATCATACCATATTATACAAAATTAGGATGAGGTGAAAGGGTGACACTGTAAGTCAAGGTTAGCCTACCTGTTTTCCAATTAATGGAAGATCCAGTTGTGCTAGCCTTTGAATAATTCGTATATTCGTATACAGATGTCACGGAGTTCGATGTAGTACTGACATTAACAGTCGACGAAGTAACTTCGACAGTACGTACTGTAGATGTGTAGGTAAAATATTCTGCTGAATTTGCTATTGATTCATAACATCGCGAGAAAAAGATTAATTTCAGGTTTATGTCACTGCTACACTGACAATCAACGTTCCCATGCTTTAACTATAAGATCTTATTTTAAAAACATTATCCAACGATGATTAGGCCTAAGTGCTTCTAGTTTAGCTTGTATTTTTATGCAGCTTAATTCTTTAATGTACGTGCATGGCTAGTTAAATGAACGTTATTTCTTTACATACAGACCTATTGTAATAGATAATACCATATTAACCAAACTTGCATCATCCCTTGCTTTACTGGATACCTGTAGAGAGCGATCAGGTTCCTAGAGTTAAACTGCTATTAGCCTGCTTTTTCTGAAGTCCCTCAAATCAATTGCATAACATTAAATTAGCTGTGCGCTGTCAGGCGCTTAATTAAAGAGCGCACCTGTCTGAGTAGGTTTCTTGAAGAGCTGTGGCGCTAGCGATTCTGAATTCTTGGAATGAATTCTCGGAATGAATTTAATTTTTAGCGCTGACGAAATACGAAGTAAGTCTTGATTACGATTAAGATTACGCTGAAAGTTAATATATGTCAATTTATATAGCGCCTCTACAGGAGAACCTCCTTAGAGGCGATGTATTACAGATCATTTTACCTGTATGCCTTCATAATTATTGTCACTCATTTCTGTAGATCTATTTGTGGCGTCGCTTTTCGTAGTTAGTATTCTTCCATTTCTGATTGTATTTATAACGAGTCCGATAATAGTTAATATGCAAAGTCCCAACAATACCGCCAAGACAATGAAACCTGAAAGAAAATGTGAACGTAAGCAAATTTTAAACGCATTTGTAGCGGAACTTTACATAACGTCACATCGATGAGTCATCTGGTTGCTTCACTTGCCTTAATTGTATTAACAAATCCACCGGCCACCCACATCGGTGAAAACTAATTAATGTAAGCATTGATTGATATTTGCGCGCAGAGAGTTTAAGAAACCCTTCATGGAATTTTCTAGGTGGCATCATACCATATTATACAATATTAAAATGATTGGCCACATTGGGTGAAAGTGTGATAATGAAAGTCAGGGTCACCTGTTTTCCAATCAATCGAAGATCCAATTGAACTCTCCTTGTAGTATTTCGTAGATTCGTGTACAGATGTCACGGTGTTCGATGTAATACTAACGTTCACAATCGACGAAGTAACTTTGCCAATGGGTACTGTAGATGTGTAGGTAAAATATTCTGTCGAATTTGCTATTGATTCATAACATTGCGAGAAAAAGATTAATTTCAGCATTAACATGAATAGAAGATGCTAATAATTATTGCACCAAATATGTGAAGAGGCACAGATAGTAATGGCCAGAATTTTAAACGCCTGTTATGGCCTATCAGAAACTGGCGTTTAGGCCTACAACTACAATAAACAAATAGGACTAGAGTGACAGTGAGGTCATTTCGACAAGATAGCAAACCGTATTTCTGTAGAGACTTGCCATTCACTTTCAGCTTTCAAATTATCCAGAAGCATTTTGTAATCGGGGAAAATAAAACACTGCTTAACTGAAAACTTTTATTGCTAAATATATGATCAGTAGGCCTAAAGTAAGATTTGAGACTAATGGCGATTAATATTTAGTGTTTGAATGGTCTGTAGGCCTATTGCCTTCTACTCTAATTCTAAAAGGTCAAAATATGAGCAAATATTCCGTGCACTTAAATCGTTGCATTTGATTGATGTTCATCAAACAATCTGTTTGAAATTGGGACGCGTAGTTTAGAAAACATTGCAATATGGTTAACCACAGTATTTAAAATCAATCCTCATTCCTCAGTCTTATCACCTTTCAATAAGTTCATTGATTGTGTTTTGTTCATCCTACCTAACATTAGAACTGTGCTGGATGAACTAGCATTTTCGGTTGCTGAACCTATATTTTGGGATTCACTCGTCATGTCCGTTCTTTTCTGTCGCTTATCATGACATTTAGTTCTCAATTTAAGACTTATCCTTTCAAATCTCCCATCCGCCATAGGCTGTCTGAGCGGGCTGGATGTATTAACCTGGTAGGCCTAAAGGATTGGGTTTATGCTTCATCGCTTTTTGATGTCTTGTAATGTACTGTTATGTTATGCTATGCTAATGTAACTGGACATTGATATAGCGACGCTCAAAGGGCAAACCAAACCCGAGGCGCTCTCTGCGCTATATGCACTTATGATGCTATGTCATTACGAATGACAATAAAACATCAGTTTTCACAACAATACACAAGTGGCATAAATTTTTAGTTTCTTGTGCATTACACACAGGTGTGGCTTAAACTCAAATGCTTGATTAATAAATCTTAAACTGTCAAGATGTTTTATATTAGGCTTAATTTCGTGCATATCAGTCGAGCTTCTGGAATGTTTGTGCTATCAAGTTAATTACGACAAATTTATAATACAAGGAGTTCGTCCATTACTACCTATGTAGAGTCGTAAATCAAAGAAAATTACACACTATTTACACACATGCAATCGAAAAATCCGCTGTGAAACAAAAGTAACTATGGAGACACTAACTTTGGCAGTTTGTCGGTAAATTTCTTATTATGTCCCAGTGACGTACGCCATTCTCAGCCTCCAGTGCACATGTATTTGTATTGTTTATCAACCAACAAGATGAAGTGGTGTCCCAGTCCACTCCCTTGCAACTCAACGTATTACTGCAGAGAAGTTTACAATGGTTTTCGTCTGGTACAGCTACGGATGTACCCCCAACAACGTGGAAATTAACTTTCACCGCTTTCCAGCAATATGAAGCACATTCATCTGTAAAGAAACTTAATTGTTGCAACAAGTAGAATTATTTTGTTCGTATTAATTAGCCATTTCATAGCCTTTGCATTCTAAACTAAATTAGACTTGCTTTTCAATTGGGTCCCACGCTTATTCCTTCAGCATCTGTGATTTGGTAAATTTAATATGAACATCTTAAAAAGTGCAACACCTGTATTTTACACCATAAAACTTCAAGCGATTGCTATAACAAAAATAATATATAATACAATGCAACAGTATAACATACAATATAAAACAATACAATACAATAGAATATAATATACTATGTGATGAGATATGATACGATACCATTTTGTGATGTGATGTGATGGCATAGTATAATGCAATAACAGACAATATAATACGATTACAATATTGCGAGTTCTTCTATGTATTAAGCGTACTTAAACGAAGCTGATATTGTGATTAACCTGTGCAATTAGCCAGACTCCAATGATTAACATTCGTCCAATTATATGGAGGCAATGCCGTCAGTTGGAACCAGCATTCGGTGGTAAGTCCTGATCCAATCGATTCCGATGCACGTTCCATTGTTAATGCAAAGTGCCTTACATTCCTCTTCGTTGGCCACTCCTTGCTGTGTTGCACCCACGACGCCAGAGTTTAGTTGAACTGGATTCCAACAACGAGGTGAGCATTCTGAAACGTCTGAAGAAGTAAAACGGGCTCAAGATGCTGAGCAAAAACGCCAAATTAAACAGGCTGTTAAGTGGTAGAAAAATCAATTTTTCGTTTGGCGCCAAGTGATTGTCATCGCAAAAACTGTTACAGTGAATGTTAACATGTAAAACGGGCTATGCTGACGAATTTAATCGGTAAATTTATATAGCGCATATTTAGTGCTGTATAGCATTTTGGTATTCTATGAAGAAAGCGCGTTCTGAATTGACAGAATCAGTTCCTGTGATTGTCTTGTGTCAGGAATTTATTTGATCTTTCACTAAATTTTCCTCTTTATCTAGGCGTAGTACAGGCTTGGGTATCCAAAGGCAAAGGTCGCACATCGGCCAGCTGTGTTCGGGCTTTCTCCTGGAGCTTGTCTATATCGAGTAAGTCCTATATGTAACCTCTGTCGATAACACATGATTCGCTAAAGTACTAAATTACGGTCTTAGGCTATTACACAGCGGCGCCGCCAGGATTTTAATTGTGTACGCACAATAGGCTTGAGATCACACGTAGGCCGGGAACAAAAGCAATGGCATGTGGGGTACTATGAACGAGCGTCCATTGGACGCTTGCTGAGGCGCGCAGCGCCGAGGGGGATGGGTTTGGGGAGGGATGTGCCCCTCCCCACATAAAACTTTTTCGAATTTCCACACTGTAATGGTAGTTTTTTAAGCAGTCTTCTGAACAAAATTTGCTCTATAAGTTTAGTGCTGGTAGGAACCAGCTGTCTCTCGTAGCTATGATGTAGTTTGAGTCGAGTTTGAGTTTGACTGCGGACAATAATAGCAAACCAGACATTTATTGAAATTAATATAAAACTAAAAAATACGTTCAATTTCCAAGAACGCCATAAGCCTTAAGGTAAACATATTGCTGACCAGACACAATTAGCAGAAATAGTTTACAAATGGTACATAAACCAAACAGGATGGATTCAACTACCGAATCTAAATGTTCAAGGAACAAAACATTTTGATATTTTGAAATTTGTAAGATAGCATTCGAGAGAAGCCATATACGCCACACTTTTCACATTATCACTGCATATTTTGTGTAGCACTGCACGTTAATACAACCCGTGCCATCACAATGAGGCAATAACCTCTGATGCACCGTAAAACTGGAGGCTTCGTCTAATGATGGTATACGACTTCGAGCAGCATCATTTGGAAAAATTTTAGGATCTGTCGAAATTTTTTTAGGGGTGGCCCGATGTTTTTAATTATTTTCTTATAAAATATAGATTTCTAACCAACAAGGTCCAACAATATCGATCATGGGCCTACTTGTAAAATTATTCGAAACAAACTGTTGCAAAAATAATGACGTTACTGACGTGCTTGCACTAGTCTACTATGCTTAGTAGCCCAAGTTAGTCGGTTCCTTAGTCTACTACTACTAATTCACTAAATGTACATCTAAATGTAAATCTTTGAAAATTTATCATCGCCTACAAAAGCCACGTCAGGGAGACAAGCTTATTCACCGGCGCTATATCAAATCAGCACCAGCTCAGGAACCACCTGACCAAATCAAGAAAATCCCTGACCCTTCAGTACACCTATCCACTAACTCTTCATCTCTTACATTCACCTGTGATGCTCCGGTCCCCAATCTCAGTGTTACTTTTGATCCACATCTCTCCTTCCCTAATCACATCTCCAACCTCTCACGCTCCTACTTCATGCACATTCGTGACCTCCGCCGCATCCAACCCATGCTCGATTTCAAAACTGCCTCCATCATTGCTACCTCTATTGTCACTCAAAGCTCGACTACTGCAATTCCCTCTTTCTCGACCTGGAATCCACCAAACTAAAGCGTCTGTAGCTCATCCAAAGCTCACTAGCCAGAGCCGTCACCAGAACGCCCAAGCATCATCATATCACTTCCATACTCAAATTACTCCATTGGTTAAAAATCCCAGAGCGAATTCACTTCAACGTCCTATTACTAACCTACAACTCCCTACAATACTCTCAGCACAAATATCTTCGCGACCTCTTCACAATCCAGCCTACCCGTTCTCACTCTTTCTCGACTCCGGTCACTAATAATCTCAAGTTCTCCAACCGAACCATATCCAACACTGCACCACGTCTCTGGAACGATCTGCCTCCTGAATTTCACACTTTTTCGGTTCCACCACCATTATCGCCAATCACCCACCATCATCTGCCTCAGGCTCCTCTATCCATCACCCTCAAGGCTTTCCACTCGAAACTAAAGTCTCTCCTTTTCAAGAACTCCTACTCCGACTCAACTGATCAATGATCATCTACCTTCCAACTCTCGACCTAAACGACACCGCTGATCCTCTGAAAACCGGACTCGGACCTCCTTCGGACTACTCTCTCGGACAACCCTTCTGACTAGACGCAGCGCTCGTGAATAAGCTTGTGCTTTGCGCTTGGCTTTCGAGTGGCGCTTTAGAAGTTTGATTACGATTACGAAATCAAGTCCGCAATAGCCAAACTCCTCTGTTCGTTTCGGTGCCAGGTCAAAATCCGGGAAGGTCAAGCCGAGGAGACAGCATGGTGCTACGGTGGCAATCGGTGATGATGGTGGTCGTGTGGTGGCGCATGAGTAGAGTCAGGATAGGATAGCTTGAAGAGTTCGGTTTTCAGTCGTGAATGGAAAGAAGGATAGGAGAGGCAAGCGGAGGGGAGGTTAAATTAAGATGAGAGGTAGGAGGATGAGCAAACTGGCGGATGTCTTTTGGGAGTCCGTTTCAAAGAGTAGGTGCAACGGTTGCAGAATTTCAGAGAGGATGAAACTGGAGGCCGAGATATGAAAGTTAATTATGATGATGAGCGAGTAGACCCGGGCGGTTGGATGGTGACTAGATGTCGAATGTACGAGGGTTTAGATGTTTGAAGTTCATTATAGGTAAGAGCTACTATTTTGTACTAGATGCGCTGAGGGACTTTTAGCCAATGAAGTTATTTGAGAACAGGGGTTATGTGGTAGTGTTTGGAAGTTTTGGTGACTGTTTGCAAGCGTTTCATAAAAGGGGAGTTACAGTAGTCGAGTTTGGAATGAACAATTGAAGTGGCTATTGTGCACGCGGTCTTGTAGCCAAGTATTATTGGGTGCAATTGACAAAGGTCACAGATGTGCACACAGCAGATTCGATATAGCTGGGTGATGTGATCGGAAAAGGTAAGGTTCTTGTCGAAAATGATTCCAAGATTGCAAACAGTAGAAGAGTAAGGTACGGGAGAAGTGAGATCTGTTAGACAAAGGTCGAGAGGATAGGCTAGTTTGTGTAATTCCTCGCGGAGGCCAATAATGAGAAGTTCTGTTTTTGAAGGGTTAAGATATAGCAGGTTAGCGGTCATCCAGGCTGAAATCTGAGTGATGGTGCTGCGTACATGTAAGTGATTTATTGCATCTGGAAGGCAGTGAGGGGAGAAAGATATGAAGAGTTGTGTGTCGTGATGAACAGTAGAGGATGAGGAAATGAGTTTGCTAAGTGGGGAGGTGTAAAGAATGAACAGCAAAGGACCGAGAACAGAACCTTGAGGAACACCGCAGGTGAGGGTGTGCGGATTAGATGAGTGACCAGCGGCATTGACAGTGAAAGAGCGTGAGGAAAGGTATTAGATAAAAACACTAAAACCAGTAGATGGCGTTAGACGGTTAGTTTACCTGTTAAAACTAGTATCTAAGTTATTATCATTTTATGACTTAATAATATTTCACTTTTTTCATTTGCAATTTTTCATTTCTTAGCCTTTCAGCGCTGTACGCACTAGCATAAGTGCGTACGCCTAGCGGCGCCCCTGCTATTACATGTACTTTAACCACCCGTGGCATAGCAAATGAAGGCACTCCAGTGACCCCTTACTCAGCAAGCTTGCTGAAAAAACTTGATTTTCTCGAAATCTTTCTGCATTTAGAAAGCGTCAATTTCGTATTTAGTTTTGGCGTCTTAACTGGAGAAGTTCTGCAGTGACAGACAACCGAACACTTGAAGGAAAGAAACCGACCAATCGACATATTAAATTGGGGATCGCAGTTAAGAAAACATTGAACTATGGCTAACCACAGTATTTAATACCAGTCTTTATACCTCAGTCTCATCTCCGTTCACCAGGTTCATTAGATTGTCTTTAGAGGCACGTGAAACGTGTTATCTAAACAATTTACGTCGCTAACCGGATTAATAGATGGAAAATCTTCAAACTCTTACCTTCTAAACTAATTATGCAAATGTACACTTTTCTACAGCGACCGAATGGCGTCAATCCTGATCGTTTTTAATGAATTGATTGGGTGTGATCATTTACCACTGCTGCCCGTATGAAGGAAATCAAATCTCCAAAATAAACCAATGTCAGTTTAAAACGGGCATGCGCATAGTAGGCCCGCAGAGGCACGTGAGACGTGTGATCTAAACAATTTACGTAGGTAACCGGATTAATAGATGGAAATCTTCAAACTCTTACCTTCTAAAATGACAGACGAGAAGCTACAGCAAATAACCAGGAGGCACATAAGAGCAACTCTTGTAAGACATGATGGGTGTTGCTTCATTTCGTTATCTTATTAAATGTTATGTTCGAAAGCGCATATAGATCTACTGTAAGTTGTGCTGCGTTCGGTCACAAACGCTACTTGAAACAGAAGTAAGTTAGCCGAATACTTTGCCAATTTAACTGTATAATGAGGGACTGCATCCTTGTTGGGAACCGTATCATTAAAGACTACTTCCTTGTTGGAAGTATAGGATCGGGTCATGCACAATGCACGGCCCAAAAGCCCAAAACGCTAATCGTTGACTGAATAGGTGTTTGAGCAAATATTGACAATCAGTAAAGGTGCAAAAGTCGCGTATTTAGTGTACTTCAAGAAATTTATGGTTCTATATTTGACTTAACACGGAATAATTTATTAAACCCATGTTGCAGAAGAGCCCATAGGATATTCAGCCAGGATGAGTTCAAGTTTTAATAGACAAATATATTTAAATGACCGGATGTCTCTAAACTTAAAATTGCTGCTCTTTTAAAGGAGGTATTCAAATGTTTAGATCATAAACACATATAAGAAATGTGGTGTTTCGTTCTTTTTTCTAATGCAGAGTATAGTGGTTCCAGTATCTTCTAGCTGTCAGAGCGTGATTCCGGAGGTAGACTGAAGCCGTGCCACAGGTCGGGTTCAGTATAGGCACAGAAGCACGTGCCTAAATAACATGCACAACCATGCATGTCTCTTTGACTGTGATTGTACTTTCAATGATAACTCTGAAAATAATTGGAATTTCAAAGTCAGTATCTGGAAGGGATATTGCTCTTTACCTTATGCCCAGCCAGTTGAAAGACCCATGAACAGCGATATGAAGAGCTAATAGGTTTATTCCCCATTTGACACAGAAGCCCTGTTCTGTTTAGTGCAGACCAGAGTCGTCGAGACACGAAGAATGCAGGATAGACAGACGGCTCAACGATGATGAAGTGGTTAGTCACATTCACTGCTACCCATTCATCCTTCCATCCCGAAATGGTTGTCATGACCAAAATAATTGGGTGTCTCTGTGAAGGTTTGCTGGCGCATGCGAAGTGATATCGTAACTGATTGGTGAATGTTTTTTCGTATCGAGCTTTCACAACTTTACCATGCTTACAACAGAGATGACTTGGTAATATATTCCTTTGGACCGTTGGCCATGACAGCTGGGTGAGTGCAGTGTCCAGAGATAATGTATAGCGACAACAACCCAATTGTACTGTTGTAGCGCGTTGCATTAATATGAAAACAGAGTGGATCAATTCAGCCATGAGCATCAGTGCGGGACGACGAGTTAATACTGTCATCACATGACTATGTCAAGTTACCCTAATTTTGAAGAAAAAGAAGATGATATTGATGAAGAAGAAGAAGGCAAAGAGGACGAAGATGAAGTCTCTGATTTAGCTAACACGATAAATTCTTATGTAAACTTGCTCATGGTACGTTTATTGAAAACAAGTGAAACATACTAAGACTGTAAGCATGTCTCAAAATCTTAAAAAATTACAAAATTAAAACCGTCACAAAAATGTTCATTGTATTAAGATCACTAATATGCTATCATCAAAACAGCGATTTTCGAAATTGATTGGTCCTGATTGCGATTTGTGGCGCGATATTGAACAAACCATTGGAATACTATAAGAAAAATGATAATAATAACAAGAGTGAATATTAATTAGGGATACATAATTAAAAATACACAGATAGACATAAATGAATCGGTGTCTTGAGGGGTAATATCTATAAGAAATCGTAGAGGGTAGGATGAAATAGCCTTCAAGCTTCCCTCAGGGGTAACAGAATTCGATTTTGTCCTATCTCCAGGTAATCTGAACACGATTTCAAGTTCCCCTGGGGTGAAGTGAAGTAGGGGTAATCTGAAATTGCTATACTACAGATCTAAGGTCGGCTTCATTAAGAAGTGAAAAGTTGAGAGAGATAGACAGACAGACAGACAGAGAGAGAGAGTCAGTCAGACAGAGAGACAGACTGTGTGTGTATGTGGGATTGCTTGTGTGTTTGTGTGTGTGCGTGCGTGTGCGTGTGGGTGTGTGTTTGTGCGTGTGTGAAAATGATGCACTGCAGTACATAAAATAAATCGACGTCTTGAATATTTAGCTACAAAATGAATAATTATTACATGGCTTATTCAATTTTTCGTTCTCTGCCAGTTGTTGGTGCCTTTGGTAATTAGATCCAAAACTGAAGTTAAACTGGTTACGGAATCTCTTTTACAATTAGCAGCTAAATGTCTGACTCATGACTGTACAGTAATACAGTTCAATTCTGTTAGAATATTGGACAATGCTAGGATATTGGAAAATGCTAAAATTCGATAACATTTGAGAATATTGGATACTGCTAGATAACAGCTAAAATATAGAAATATGCTGGAATATAAGAAATGCTAAAATATTGGAAAATGCCAAAATATAAAAAAATTCTAGACTATTGAAAAATGCTAAAATATTGAAATATGCTACACAGCTACAACATTGACAATGCTCGAATATTGGAAAATGCTAGAATATTGGAAAATTGGCAACAGTAAAGTTAATGACGTATCCTGAATTTTGACAAGAACGGGATACTTGAGATGGATAAGGGAATAGTCATCGTTGATGCCTTACGAACTGTACCTATTGCAGTTGGTAGAATCAGTATCGACCAGTTTCGTCAGTAACAATAAAAATTTATGTGTGTTGAGTGTTAGACGTTGGCTTAAATTCTTGCAGGTGATTCCGTGCACCTCCTTAGGACAATCGCAGCCGATCGCATTCCAATCTGTATAATCTTGTCTGTTCATCGCAGCGCTGTTACACTATCTTTACTACGCTACATTAATGTAGATATGACATCTTCGGAGGTCACATTTGTGTCGGCTCTCTGTAAGTTCAATAATACAAGCTCCTTTAATGTATTGGAATGCATATAGCATGTTTACAATTGAAACTGTGATGTGATTTTAATCCGTATTTGCACATAAATGTCTCAATAATGGAATTCGGTGCCATGAACATTCGCCGATTGGATAGCCGATACACATATAAATTCTGCATCGTATTTAATTCTTAAACACTGTGCTCCGTCTATTGCAATTCTTCTGTCTTTAGCTTACATGCTTCTAGGGTTTCATTTATCTTTGCGGTACCAAGTGCCGCATGGATACTTTAAAAGTTACTTATCTGTTAAATATAACTATACGCAATATTCAAGAAACACCTATCCCATCGATCTTGCTTTGTTTCGACACCTATGAATTCATTCACAGGTTTCCTTGACTCATTTTTTTGGCGCTAAAGGAATGCGGTGATTTTAGGGTGTCGACTTGGGATCTGCAGATTTTGCATACAAGCTTGGGATAATTCTAATCCAAATCATCATCATTGAAGTCATCATCATCATCACATCATCATCATCAATCATGATCATCATCATCATCATCAATCATAACTACTATATCAAGTCCCTGAAAACCGCCAATGCATTTATACCTGATGGGTAAGAATAATAGTGATCTCCATTGCCTCGGTCTCTTGTCAAGTCCATTGCTCCCCTTAGTGTCAGTCCAAGTGATGTCAGTCTTCATTTATATTGTCTATCCAGCGTTGTCTTAGGTCTGCCGTTGTTCCTTTTTCCTTCGAATCTTGCGTGATCGTGCGTTGTGTGGAATTCGGTCAACTGGCATTCTTTCTACATGTCCAAACCATGGGAGTCTAAGGTCTACAGACTAGTTTTTACCATACTTTTCAACTGTGGCAGCGAATCAGATTAGAAAAAACTCGCTCTGAAAGACATTTATTATTTTTTTTACTTGTAAACATCGTAATTTGTTCATTCAATAATGTTTCGGTGCCATTCTCCACTTTGTTTTCGTTTGCGAGTTCTTAGCAATCGACATTTTGGTGAATAATTATGATTGTTCATATTTCATCACAATGTTTTCGTTTTCAGTAACTTGGGAATTTTGTGAACACTATTGGCCAATCTTGGGATTTTCTGGAGAGCTTTCGGACTTTAGAAAATAGAGAGTGGTCGCACTGCACAGGTTTCTTTGAATCATTTTTTGTGGCGCTAAAGGAATGGGGTGATTAAGATCACAACGTATTTATGAAGTGCAGATCATTTTACACACCTGCAAGCATTAATAATTGACATCCAAATCAAGATTTGTGAATTCGCTTCTCTGACGTAGTTTTCGTCCAATTCTGATGGTATTTATGACGAGTCCAATTATAACTACTATACCAAGTCCCAGTAAAACCGCCAATGCAGTGATACCTGAAAGGAAAGTAAAATAGTGTCAGCGAAGAAATTGAAATCACCGAAATATCTAGATTTATAATTCCAATTTCGTTCCATTATTTTATTGCCTTCTTCAGTTTTTTAAATTGCTGACCTAGGCATGACCTTAGGAAATAGTTTGTGATTTATTTGCGTTATAAAATTATCATAGATCGTATAATGATGTGCTTCTCGCTCTACACTAACGTCATAATTATTCTGATCCTTGTCTTTTGCCCTCCATCCGAAACGACCAAAGATGACACATTACAGCAATCAAAGATGACGCATATACGATAAGCTACACGTCATTGAGTTTCACGACCTGAGTGTACATATTTTATATATATAATATATATATATATATATATATATATATTACATATATATACATATATAATACATAGGCTGATATACCACTCCCATTAAAACGCAAATCAGTAACTACATATCCAATGCATATGACACTCCTCTGTTAGAATAATACCAGTCCAAACAACCTAAAGGCCTCAAAACTTGCGTTGGTATTCAATTACCGATCAACGATGGTTGAAGATATGAGCTGGCAAAGAAAGGCGTCGATCGCAGCATATCGCCGTACAAAATGAATCGACTCAATTTGTCTTAAATTCACAGCGAATGGAGGCACATTTCAACAAATCCAAGCGACTACCCACAGCAGTGAATGGTATGTAATGCAATCATATGCAACTCTTTCTTGACAGTTATTGATAAAACACATATCATGGTAATTCACAGGGTGGACTTAAACCATATTGCGCAATATCATAATGAATGTAAGCCCACGCAAAGGTGTATCGCAATATCAATTAAAGTCACCTGATATCAGGTGTTCTGAACGTTCAATTGATCTTTCCTCCAAAGAGCTCATTGAGCTCTGCAGATCCTCCAAGGATTCCGTTGAGCTCTGCAGAGGTTCCACGGTGTTCGATGTAATACTAACAGCAGACGATGTATTACCTGAAGCAGTAGCCGGAAAAACGGTCGACAAAGAAACTTTGACTGCACATACATTAAGTCCAGATTTGTAAGTAACATATTCTGTCGATTTTGCTATTGCTATTGATCCATGGTATTACGACAAGGATATTAACTTCGGTGTGAATGAAATTAAAAACCTCATAATGACCTCAAGATATGAAAACACATATTGCATATTTATGACATTTGTCAACTCGACAGCAGCCTCCCTTTGGACCTGCAATACCTACTCAATCTGGCTACGTAACGCAGACCTGAGAGGACGCGTGGCTTTCAAACTATTTTTGCGTTGAGATCGCTGCAACCTGATCATCAAAGGTCATCTATTTGGCAAGTTAATTGTTAAGTCGAAAGTCAATCGCTATTTGCTTACAACATATCGCAATTAAATTATATTAAAAGTTCCCAAATAAAGTAGACCTGTTTGCATTCAGGACGTCGTCATCGTTTGCTTCAGTTCTAAGAATGGCTTCATACGAACTCTTTAGGTTTTAAACACACTCTGACGTTAAAAATTCTCTCTTGTGGGAAAACATAATAAATTAGTGACAGAATCACATGCTAACCCTGACAGCTGGTTGGTAAATTCCTTTTGATGTCCCAATGACGTACTCCTGGGTCGTTAGTGAGAGGTCCTGCAGTGTATAACAAATAGCAATGTGTGTACCAGTCAATGCCAGTGCAGTTCGTTGTGTTGCTACAGCGGAGTTTGCAGTGGTTCTCGTCTGTAATGTCTCGCTGAAGACTGCCTCCGGACACATGAAGGTCGAGTTTTACCGGTCTCCAACAATATGATACACAGTCATCTGCAAGAATTCATGCTCTTATAAATGAACGATTTTGCAATTAAATCAGATCAGGATAGGTGTAATTAAACAACGAACGAAGCTCTATTGGTTTGGTTCTACGTGTGTGCAAGCGTTTGCTGAATGAAACTTTCAGCTGCTCATGCTTCATCCTCTGCATTCCCGTTTCGTTAGTGTTGAATGCTATACATCATTTACGGGGGTGAAGAAGCGCATTTAAGAGGTTCTGAAAGCGCGGCGTCATATAAATGATCCAGATCAATTATTCACATAGTATATCAAATCTAATCTAATGACTTCTATAGCGCCGTTATCATGATGTCCAAGACATCCAATTTTCATGGTCGCTTTGAGTAAATCGCAATTAGAAATTCTGATCCATTGCAGAAGCCAGTTGGAAATCCGATAGATAAAGGATACCAGAAGCAGCTTCTAACGGGCATGCACTTTGATAGAGATGATTATAATGTGCTGTGATGTGACATAATATGGTATTATTTAACATGATATACTATAATATGATATGAAATTATATGATACGGTTTGTCATAACATAATATTATATGACATAATATAACACAACGTAATACAATATAGTGTGATATAATGCACTTGGCATAAATACATGTATAGTGAAATATGGCATAAAATTTAACTTAACACTGCTTAACACAACAGCATAATTATATAATTATGAAAACTAAATAATAGTAGGATAAATGCGAGTAATTCTAGATGTGAAACAGTTTTGAATGAAGATGAAAATGTTGCCGACCTGTGCAATTAGCCAGACTCCAAAAATTGACATTCTGGTTGTTATATATGACTCCTTTTTTCATTTGGAACCAGCAACGGTTTCTGTATGTGTTCCAATCGACCCCGATGCACGTTCCGTTGTTGATACAAAGTGCCTTACATTCCTCTTCATTTGTCACTCCACCTTGTTCTATTCCACCATAAACGTTCGAGTTTAGATGAACTGGATTCCAACAACGTGGAGAACATTCATCCACGACTGAAGAAGTAAAACAAGTACAACATATTTAGTACAACATTAAACGTACCGTATTGAGCATAACATTAATTGTTGAGTGTAACAATTAACATCACATATCGAGCAGAAACGTCAGATACAGAGAACTTCGAAGATAGGAGTAAAGTTTATCCGTTTAGTGCTTAGTGAGTGTCATCGCAGCAAAATTGAATCTTATGACATAATCTTTTCGAGAAAGTTCTAAGACGCCAAAATCGCCATGTAAGAGCCATCAATCTAGAGTAGTTAGTAAGTAAAACCGCATGCCTAAATCACAGATTACAGATCCAGAGAGTGTAAGACAAGCCATAACGCATATGAAAAGTTCAATTTGGATTAACTTTTTCCGTTCTGTTTGACTCGCGCGATCTATATCGGGGGAAATATTGAACCTAAAATATTGAACCTAAGAGTTCGTACTCAACCAAAACTTGTGAGCGATTGCTTTATTCTTAACACTCATCATAAAGATTTGTGTACATAAAAGTGGACTATACATTCCCATTTGTCGAAATGTCCAATTCTAAATATTAAGTCCAATCTTTAAAGAGTCTGTTTCTATAACATTCCAATATAATTTACATACATAATATAAAAACTGAATTACCACTCCCATTAAAACGCAAATCAGTAAGTACATATCCAATGCATATGACACTCCTCTGCTAGAATAATACCAGTGCAAACACCCTATTAGCCTCAAAACTTGCGTTGGTACTCAATTACCGATCAACAAAGGTTGAAGATATGAGCTGGCACAGAAAGGCGGCGATCGCAGCATATCTAGGTACAAAATAGACTCAGTTTGTCTTCAATTCACTGCGAATGGAGGCACATTTTAACAAATCCAAGCGGCTACCCACAGCAGTGAATGGCATGTAATGCAAGCATATGCAACTCTTTCTTGACAGTTATTGATAAAACACATATCATGGTAATTCACAGGGTGGACTTAAACCATATTGCGCAATATCATAATGAATGTAAGCCCACGCAAAGGTGTATCGCAATATCAATTAAAGTCACCTGATATCAGGTGTTCTGAACGTTCAATTGATCTTTCCTCCAAAGAGCTCATTGAGCTCTGCAGATCCTCCAAGGATTCCGTTGAGCTCTGCAGAGGTTCCACGGTGTTCGATGTAATACTAACAGCAGACGATGTATTACCTGAAGCAGTAGCCGGAAAAACGGTCGACAAAGAAACTTTGACTGCACATACATTAAGTCCAGATTTGTAAGTAACATATTCTGTCGATTTTGCTATTGCTATTGATCCATGGTATTACGACAAGGATATTAACTTCGGTGTGAATGAAATTAAAAACCTCATAATGACCTCAAGATATGAAAACACATATTGCATATTTATGACATTTGTCAACTCGACAGCAGCCTCCCTTTGGACCTGCAATACCTACTCAATCTGGCTACGTAACGCAGACCTGAGAGGACGCGTGGCTTTCAAACTATTTTTGCGTTGAGATCGCTGCAACCTGATCATCAAAGGTCATCTATTTGGCAAGTTAATTGTTAAGTCGAAAGTCAATCGCTATTTGCTTACAACATATCGCAATTAAATTATATTAAAAGTTCCCAAATAAAGTAGACCTGTTTGCATTCAGGACGTCGTCATCGTTTGCTTCAGTTCTAAGAATGGCTTCATACGAACTCTTTAGGTTTTAAACACACTCTGACGTTAAAAATTCTCTCTTGTGGGAAAACATAATAAATTAGTGACAGAATCACATGCTAACCCTGACAGCTGGTTGGTAAATTCCTTTTGATGTCCCAATGACGTACTCCTGGGTCGTTAGTGAGAGGTCCTGCAGTGTATAACAAATAGCAATGTGTGTACCAGTCAATGCCAGTGCAGTTCGTTGTGTTGCTACAGCGGAGTTTGCAGTGGTTCTCGTCTGTAATGTCTCGCTGAAGACTGCCTCCGGACACATGAAGGTCGAGTTTTACCGGTCTCCAACAATATGATACACAGTCATCTGCAAGAATTCATGCTCTTATAAATGAACGATTTTGCAATTAAATCAGATCAGGATAGATGTAATTAAACAACGAACGAAGCTCTATTGGTTTGGTTCTACGTGTGTGCAAGCGTTTGCTGAATGAAACTTTCAGCTGCTCATGCTTCATCCTCTGCATTCCCGTTTCGTTAGTGTTGAATGCTATACATCATTTACGGGGGTGAAGAAGCGCATTTAAGAGGTTCTGAAAGGCGCCATATAAATGATCCAGATCAATTATTCACATAGTATATCAAATCTAATCTAATGACTTCTATAGCGCCGTTATCATGATGTCCAAGACATCCAATTTTCATGGTCGCTTTGAGTAAATCGCAATTAGAAATTCTGATCCATTGCAGAAGCCAGTTGGAAATCCGATAGATAAAGGATACCAGAAGCAGCTTCTAACGGGCATGCACTTTGATAGAGATGATTATAATGTGCTGTGATGTGACATAATATGGTATTATTTAACATGATATACTATAATATGATATGAAATTATATGATACGGTTTGTCATAACATAATATTATATGACATAATATAACACAACGTAATACAATATAGTGTGATATAATGCACTTGGCATAAATACATGTATAGTGAAATATGGCATAAAATTTAACTTAACACTGCTTAACACAACAGCATAATTATATAATTATGAAAACTAAATAATAGTAGGATAAATGCGAGTAATTCTAGATGTGAAACAGTTTTGAATGAAGATGAAAATGTTGCCGACCTGTGCAATTAGCCAGACTCCAAAAATTGACATTCTGGTTGTTATATATGACTCCTTTTTTCATTTGGAACCAGCAACGGTTTCTGTATGTGTTCCAATCGACCCCGATGCACGTTCCGTTGTTGATACAAAGTGCCTTACATTCCTCTTCATTTGTCACTCCACCTTGTTCTATTCCACCATAAACGTTCGAGTTTAGATGAACTGGATTCCAACAACGTGGAGAACATTCATCCACGACTGAAGAAGTAAAACAAGTACAACATATTTAGTACAACATTAAACGTACCGTATTGAGCATAACATTAATTGTTGAGTGTAACCATTAACATCACATATCGAGCAGAAACGTCAGATACAGAGAACTTCGAAGATAGGAGTAAAGTTTATCCGTTTAGTGCTTAGTGAGTGTCATCGCAGCAAAATTGAATCTTATGACATAATCTTTTCGAGAAAGTTCTAAGACGCCAAAATCGCCATGTAAGAGCCATCAATCTAGAGTAGTTAGTAAGTAAAACCGCATGCCTAAATCACAGATTACAGATCCAGAGAGTGTAAGACAAGCCATAACGCATATGAAAAGTTCAATTTGGATTAACTTTTTCCGTTCTGTTTGACTCGCGCGATCTATATCGGGGGAAATATTGAACCTAAAATATTGAACCTAAGAGTTCGTACTCAACCAAAACTTGTGAGCGATTGCTTTATTCTTTATTTTACGTTGTGTTATATTATGTCATATAATATTATATTATGATAAACCGTATCATATAATTTCATATCATATTATAGTATAACACTCATCATAAAGATTTGTGTACATAAAAGTGGACTATACATTCCCATTTGTCGAAATGTCCAATTCTAAATATTAAGTCCAATCTTTAAAGAGTCTGTTACATAATATAATATAAATACATACATAATATAAAAACTGAATTACCACTCCCATTAAAACGCAAATCAGTAAGTACATATCCAATGCATATGACACTCCTCTGCTAGAATAATACCAGTGCAAACACCCTATTAGCCTCAAAACTTGCGTTGGTACTCAATTACCGATCAACAAAGGTTGAAGATATGAGCTGGCACAGAAAGGCGGCGATCGCAGCATATCTAGGTACAAAATAGACTCAGTTTGTCTTCAATTCACTGCGAATGGAGGCACATTTTAACAAATCCAAGCGGCTACCCACAGCAGTGAATGGCATGTAATGCAAGCATATGCAACTCTTTCTTGACAGTTATTGATAAAACACATATCATGGTAATTCACAGGGTGGACTTAAACCATATTGCGCAATATCATAATGAATGTAAGCCCACGCAAAGGTGTATCGCAATATCAATTAAAGTCACCTGATATCAGGTGTTCTGAACGTTCAATTGATCTTTCCTCCAAAGAGCTCATTGAGCTCTGCAGATCCTCCAAGGATTCCGTTGAGCTCTGCAGAGGTTCCACGGTGTTCGATGTAATACTAACAGCAGACGATGTATTACCTGAAGCAGTAGCCGGAAAAACGGTCGACAAAGAAACTTTGACTGCACATACATTAAGTCCAGATTTGTAAGTAACATATTCTGTCGATTTTGCTATTGCTATTGATCCATGGTATTACGACAAGGATATTAACTTCGGTGTGAATGAAATTAAAAACCTCATAATGACCTCAAGATATGAAAACACATATTGCATATTTATGACATTTGTCAACTCGACAGCAGCCTCCCTTTGGACCTGCAATACCTACTCAATCTGGCTACGTAACGCAGACCTGAGAGGACGCGTGGCTTTCAAACTATTTTTGCGTTGAGATCGCTGCAACCTGATCATCAAAGGTCATCTATTTGGCAAGTTAATTGTTAAGTCGAAAGTCAATCGCTATTTGCTTACAACATATCGCAATTAAATTATATTAAAAGTTCCCAAATAAAGTAGACCTGTTTGCATTCAGGACGTCGTCATCGTTTGCTTCAGTTCTAAGAATGGCTTCATACGAACTCTTTAGGTTTTAAACACACTCTGACGTTAAAAATTCTCTCTTGTGGGAAAACATAATAAATTAGTGACAGAATCACATGCTAACCCTGACAGCTGGTTGGTAAATTCCTTTTGATGTCCCAATGACGTACTCCTGGGTCGTTAGTGAGAGGTCCTGCAGTGTATAACAAATAGCAATGTGTGTACCAGTCAATGCCAGTGCAGTTCGTTGTGTTGCTACAGCGGAGTTTGCAGTGGTTCTCGTCTGTAATGTCTCGCTGAAGACTGCCTCCGGACACATGAAGGTCGAGTTTTACCGGTCTCCAACAATATGATACACAGTCATCTGCAAGAATTCATGCTCTTATAAATGAACGATTTTGCAATTAAATCAGATCAGGATAGATGTAATTAAACAACGAACGAAGCTCTATTGGTTTGGTTCTACGTGTGTGCAAGCGTTTGCTGAATGAAACTTTCAGCTGCTCATGCTTCATCCTCTGCATTCCCGTTTCGTTAGTGTTGAATGCTATACATCATTTACGGGGGTGAAGAAGCGCATTTAAGAGGTTCTGAAAGGCGCCATATAAATGATCCAGATCAATTATTCACATAGTATATCAAATCTAATCTAATGACTTCTATAGCGCCGTTATCATGATGTCCAAGACATCCAATTTTCATGGTCGCTTTGAGTAAATCGCAATTAGAAATTCTGATCCATTGCAGAAGCCAGTTGGAAATCCGATAGATAAAGGATACCAGAAGCAGCTTCTAACGGGCATGCACTTTGATAGAGATGATTATAATGTGCTGTGATGTGACATAATATGGTATTATTTAACATGATATACTATAATATGATATGAAATTATATGATACGGTTTGTCATAACATAATATTATATGACATAATATAACACAACGTAATACAATATAGTGTGATATAATGCACTTGGCATAAATACATGTATAGTGAAATATGGCATAAAATTTAACTTAACACTGCTTAACACAACAGCATAATTATATAATTATGAAAACTAAATAATAGTAGGATAAATGCGAGTAATTCTAGATGTGAAACAGTTTTGAATGAAGATGAAAATGTTGCCGACCTGTGCAATTAGCCAGACTCCAAAAATTGACATTCTGGTTGTTATATATGACTCCTTTTTTCATTTGGAACCAGCAACGGTTTCTGTATGTGTTCCAATCGACCCCGATGCACGTTCCGTTGTTGATACAAAGTGCCTTACATTCCTCTTCATTTGTCACTCCACCTTGTTCTATTCCACCATAAACGTTCGAGTTTAGATGAACTGGATTCCAACAACGTGGAGAACATTCATCCACGACTGAAGAAGTAAAACAAGTACAACATATTTAGTACAACATTAAACGTACCGTATTGAGCATAACATTAATTGTTGAGTGTAACAATTAACATCACATATCGAGCAGAAACGTCAGATACAGAGAACTTCGAAGATAGGAGTAAAGTTTATCCGTTTAGTGCTTAGTGAGTGTCATCGCAGCAAAATTGAATCTTATGACATAATCTTTTCGAGAAAGTTCTAAGACGCCAAAATCGCCATGTAAGAGCCATCAATCTAGAGTAGTTAGTAAGTAAAACCGCATGCCTAAATCACAGATTACAGATCCAGAGAGTGTAAGACAAGCCATAACGCATATGAAAAGTTCAATTTGGATTAACTTTTTCCGTTCTGTTTGACTCGCGCGATCTATATCGGGGGAAATATTGAACCTAAAATATTGAACCTAAGAGTTCGTACTCAACCAAAACTTGTGAGCGATTGCTTTATTCTTAACACTCATCATAAAGATTTGTGTACATAAAAGTGGACTATACATTCCCATTTGTCGAAATGTCCAATTCTAAATATTAAGTCCAATCTTTAAAGAGTCTGTTTCTATAACATTCCAATATAATTTACATACATAATATAAAAACTGAATTACCACTCCCATTAAAACGCAAATCAGTAAGTACATATCCTTTGACCGGGCCTGGGTCGGGAGCGCCTCTGAATAGTTATCTTGAAGGGCGCTATATAAATTCCATAGATAGATAGATAGATAGATAGATAGATAGATAGATAGATAGATAGATAGATAGATAGATAGATAGATAGATAGATAGATAGATAGATAGATAGATAGATAGATAGATAGATAGATAGACAGATAGACAGATAGATAGATAGATAGATAGATAGATAGATAGATAGATAGATAGATAGATAGATAGATAGATAGATAGATAGATAGATAGATAGATAGATAGATAGATAGATAGATAGATAGATAGATAGATAGATAGATAGATAGATAGATAGATAGATAGATAGATAGATAGATAGATAGATAGATAGATAGATAGATAGATAGATAGACAGATAGGCAGACAGATAGATAGATAGATAGATAGATAGATAGATAGATAGATAGATAGATAGATAGATAGATAGATAGATAGATAGATAGATAGATAGATAGATAGATAGATAGATAGATAGATAGATAGATAGATAGATAGATAGATAGATAGATAGATAGATAGATAGATAGATAGATAGATAGATAGATAGATAGATAGATAGATAGATAGATAGATAGATAGATAGATAGATAGATAGATAGATAGATAGATAGATAGATAGATAGATAGATAGATAGATAGATAAACATAGCGCACTACCATAATGTAGTGGTAACATCACTGGCGTGAAGAGCTGTAGGAAGCGAGATCGCTTCCCGTACCCTCTCAAAAGTTCACTCAGCCTATCACTTGCGAGACAGCGCATTGGTAAAATGAGATGTAGGACGTGATGGTTGCCTTGCATGTCTGCCGAGTAGAGTTAAATTCGACTCCTGTAATAACTTGTGATCATTCGTTCATACTGAATTGTAATCATCCTGCGTAATTGTCAGTTTGAATTAGTAAAGAATATATATATATATATATATATATATATATATTAATTGTTGAGTGTAACAATTAACATAACATATTCGAGCAGAAACGTCAGCTATAGAGAACTTAGAAGATAGGAGTAACGTATTTCCGTTTGGGCTTAGGGTGCAGTCTCAAGGGAACCATCAGACATAAATGCAGTTGTACTGAAAGGATTACAATGATGTTGGACAGTGAACAGGGCTCGTGATTTAAGGCTTAACTTGGACCCAGCATAATGTCATTAGCCCTGTCCAGCTAATTATGTCGGTGGCGCAGCAAATGCCTAGGTCTTTGCAGATAGGATTCATTTCGACCATAATTATGACGATAAGTTAACAGCTGTTACAGTAGGCGTAAATCCTCAGAAGCATGACGTGTGTGTCATCCCGGGTGTAGGCCCTATGCCCGCAGGATTGTCATTAAATGACACCTCGCATGTTGTGCACATGAAAAATGGATATTCGATATTTGCCGGATAGATGATTTCTAATGAGTCCCTATGGTGATATGTAAAACGATACACTAGAATAGTCCATCTAATCATCACTAGTTTTCCACATTTGCTCATACAGATGTTTTCCGGAGTTTAGGCAACGCCCGTTGACGTAATTACATAAGTTTCGTAAACGCTTCGAAGGCAAGAAAAATCGCATATCTGAACCAGCTTTTCAATCATCGCAGAAAGTTTAGCATTTCATTGGCTGGTTGCTTTACAAACGATGCACTAAAATAGCTCATAATACAATTAGGTAGGCCTATAATCAAAAACATTCATAGAAACCAAAGGTCACGCTCTGGTAGGTATTCAGGAAGTAATGTGAAAAATACGAGTATTAATCTTAGGCCTGAATGACATCAATGAACTGTTAGAAAGTACAGAACTGAGCAGCAAAATGCAAGGCTGCAGACCAGCAAACGACATACTATAGTAGAGACCAATACTATCTAAGTGCGATACACTGCAAGATTACATAAATCTGTTGATCGAGGACTATATGGCATAACGTGTGAACAAAGAGGATAGATAGATTTATTGATTTAAGTGTAATAATTGTGAGCTACAAGACAGCTTTTAAACTGGATTCTTTGCACGATGGACAGCCAGTGTAAATAATGCAACATGAGTATAATAATTGTTACATGCATTACTATTTAGGGGTCTATGCAATGTCTGTTCCAAGATAAGTTCAAACCATGTGTCAAACCACACTCCATTTGTAGTTTGTGTTTCTTTCAGTAAGAAATGAGCTATACTATAGTATCGTATCGTATCTATAGACTTATCTATATGACTTATGATATGACTGTCGATAAGCTGGTTACATTCTGACATTATCGTATCGTATCTAAGACTTATAGATAGACTTATGTCGATAAGCTGGTTGCATTCTGACAACTACCTAAGATTGATGCTAAAATATGTGGTTTGCTAGAAATGTGTCATTACTGTTACATTGTCAGTTTGTTTATGAACGGGTCGAGGTCGGCTACCACAGACTGCTGCCTATGTTACAAATATTTTCATAATGTCAAATTGTAAAACTGCAACTGTTATTATTTAACCAATCGCCATCGAATACTGAAACTGATAATTAGGGGGCCCTACTTAATGGGACCAAGGTCCCTTCTGGTCCCCCTGTTGTAACCACTCGAAATACTTGTATGTAATATCATCTCTGTAATACTTGTTTGGCTATACAATAAAATGATGGTTATGGTTATGGTTATCGTATAACGCCTCGTGCAGAATAACAGTGTTATGACAATTCGTCTACAGACTTTTCGTCTACGAAGTTATTTGATATTGTCACTTTAAAATGGAAGCTGAATTGATGAAAAAAAACTGTTTTCCTAAATGGAAGTGAGAATGAAGAGAACATTCCTGTGTTGAAATAGAAGCTGGATTGATCGAAATAATTTTTCCCGTAAATAGAAGCTGGATACCAAGTTGGTGTTTTTTTACTGACAATACTGACAACTTTTTCCCAGAAGCACAATGCATAGAACAATTAACAACAATTATAACTTGACTAATACATATCGGTGCATTGGCTAGGGAATAGGGGAGACCCAAAAGGGGCACAAGCCCCGCTTAATTAGGGTCACCCTTTTTAACAATAATCAATTATGGCTGGTTAGTCAATTGAAAGAAAGAAAGGTTGGATGGATGAAACTAAGTTCCATTCAATAGAAGTTGGATTGATGAAACTAATCTTTTCAGTAATTAGAAGCTGGATTCCTGAGAATATTTAGCACGTTTTAGCGAAACTATAAGAAACCGACCCCTGTTGATTAGCCCATAGAACGAGAATTCGTGACTTCAGGCTTTAATATTCGTAAATATTCGTGAATATTAGGGCATTTTTAATATTCGTAAATATTCGTAAATATTCGTTGATGACGTCACTGTTTTTGCTTTGTTTACAACTAATTTAGGATTACTAATTAACAACATGTGCGGTGGTTTACGGCGCTATAGGCCTACACTTAGTGCTGTGGTCCGTAAGGTGGTACGCTGAGGCTTTTTACTCAAATTTGCCCTACTTTTGAGGAACTTTGTAAAAAGCCGACCTTGACCAGGGGTAGGGGAACATACAAAGCCAAAAGCGCCGAAGCTCACACAAGTTTCGGCTTTGCGCGCTAAATTTTAATGGTGCAGGCCGACTCCGTCTCTCTCTGTTTGTCTCTGTCTCTGTTTCTGTTTCTGTCTCTGTCTCTCTCTACGATCTCTCCCATCTCTCGTTGTTTGTCCGTCTGTCTCTGTCTCTCTCCGGTGTCTACTATAATCTGAAACCTCTGCACTATATGTATTTCAGTCTACGTTTTAAATGATGCGCTACGCCTTAATTGGCTTGTTTTATATTATGCCAGTGTCGCCTGACGAATAATGAATGGAACTGTCATAAAGTCGTTGGCAGTTGGCCGATATGCGTTTGAAATAGCTGGTATTTTGGCGCCAATACTAGCTATGCCACTCGATATAATTTAAAGTATAATTTGCCCACCTTAGGTCTGTACTTGGCTGAGTAACTGTAATATGTAGCTGATCTTATGCATATTTTTGGCACTGATTTTTTACAATTAATCCTGGATTTTGAAGAATTAAGAATTAAAAGAACTAACAAATTTAATATTCTTAATATTCGTTGGCCAGTTTTAATATTCGTCAATATTCGTCAATTTTGAAAAATCTTAATATTCGTAATATGCGCATACTCGTTCTATGGATTAGCCCTAATGGATGCAGATACACTTGTAGGCAGAAATGCCTGTAGACGAGTTGTCAGGGAACCCATAATAACTATTTGAGAGGCGCTCTCGGCACGAAAACCCCGGTGGAAAAAGAAACGTCTTTAAAGAATGAGAGACAGATGTAGAGAACCAGTCATTAGTTTAGAGGTTAATGAGGAGAAGGTAATTCCAAGTAGAGGGACCCACAACAACAAACGCTCGGTGTTGGGCCAAGAGCAGTCCTAGTCCTACGAACAAAGAGATCAAGACGCTGCTTTGGGAGGCCCACGAGAAGAGAGTTGCAATAGTCCAAGCGGGAGCAGACAAATGCATGGACTATGGTGGTAAAGACACTGATCGTCTGATGGCTCTGCGCCGCCTCAGTTGAAAGAAGCAGGAGCGAGTAAGGTTAGATATGTGCTCCGTGAACGTGAGGGGGGAGTCAAGTGTGACGCCCAGGTCACGGACACTAAAAGAGGATGTGTAAGCAGGGAATTTCTCAGTCAGTAATTGAAAGTCAAGTTTAGAAAGCTGTTGTCTAGTCCCAAACCAGATCAATTGAGCCTTTTTAGCGCTCGTGAATAAGCTGGTGCCCTGCGCTTGGCTTTCGAGTGGCGCTTTAGAAGTTTGGAGATTACGATTACGATTTAGGCGGAGTCGGTTTGCCCACATCCAGTAGTGAAGATCAGAAACAAGACAATCAATAGAACGGACTAAGGAGAGTTGATCAGATGATGGACCATGTACAAAAGCCTGGGCATCATCTGCATAAAGATGACCATTTGCCCTGTGTTTAGTAAATAAAAGCGGGATGTACTTTATGATGAAGCTCCAAGTAGCGACCTACTCAACGTTCTGAAGCGAAGAGATCTATGTAGCTCTTCTTCACAGAAATACAGAGTGTAGCGATTAAATCTTATCAAATGCCATGTTTAACTAATTAATTAATATAATACTAGTATAAGCTAGTCAATTACAGTGGCGATATATAAAAGATGTAGTGGCGATACATAAATATAATATTAGACTAGGTAAGAGGCTTTTAAACGTAATTTAAATGTCACGTGATGTGCTATGTTGCTAAGCGACCAATGACGCTAGGTGAATAGAAACACAGGGACGGTTAAAGACCGGTAATGACAGTTGAAACGTTGGAAGTTCAAGTGAAGGGAGTGGTGAAAAGAACTGCTGAGAAAGGAAGGAAACAGCAGCATCGTTTGAGTTGCGGAGATATACGTGGATCGACTTTATTAGGAGCGATCACGGTGAATCCAGGATTTAAAGTGTTTCGATCGAAGTGGAGTTCGAGCGAACTTTAATCTTGCGAGCGTCGGTGGTAGTGAAGCGTTGCCACGACATTATTCGATGAAGTAAGACGGCGAGATTCGAAGTCAATCGTTCCTGCGTAAGTTAGGAAAGACTGTCGTTCTGCTGTAGTTACTATTGAGAGAAAGTGGACGTGTAACGGAGTAAAACAGTGTGATTGCTAAGTCATTCGTTCCGGCGTAAGCTTGGAAAGACTAACATTCAACTGGAATTACTGTTGCGAGGTTGTTTGGGAGCGATCGTCATTCGGAAACGGCGTTCCGGTTCTTTTTTGACGACCGGAACGCCGTTCCGGTTCCTTTCTGAAAAAATCTCGTTCATTTTCATAATTTTGTCAAGGAATATTATGAGCTCAGATGAATATTATTTTAAGTTCATTAGCCATGTAATTGCACACAAGACAGGCAGCCGCAAACAAGCTGCTATTGAGCGCAATCAGTTTCTTCAGAGTCTGGCTGATAATCTGCGCAGTCGCCTTTACACAGTCATTGCCTCCAACGTTTCAGCAGAAAACTCCGTTCAGAAATCTGACAACATATCGGAATTTGAAGAGCTCATTTCACAGGTAAATATAAATGCGACTACTGGCAACTGAACTGTTCATTTACACATGCAGCCATTAATTTCGACATGATGCGCTGAATATGTATGATTTTACTGGTCTAGTCTCACCTCAGCCATAATGCAGTTTAAATGTGCCTAAATTTATTTCTGTTACATTGATATTGCTAATTACAAAACTATGTGTTGCTTGTTTCTTTTTGGTTCCTTAATGGTAATGCCAACTTTCCATTAGTGTGTCATCAGCTGCAGGTGCTGAACAAACATTCGTGGCCAATGGACGTGACAACACCGTGGAGTGACGGTGAACAACGACTTGCCAAGCTGTGTAGGCGACTTCATGTCGACTTCAATAAGACACAGAGAGGTTTCCGAGACTTTGTCGACAATGGAGGTACACGTGTACCTGATGACATGATGGAACTTAATTTTGCTGTCGACACAATCCCTGTGACATCAGCGGATGCTGAACGCGGCTTCAGTGCGATGAACATGATGTGTACGCCCCTTCGAAATAGGCTTGGTGTTGAGCGGCTTTCCACCTTGATTTTTGTTAAACTTGTTGGACCGTCCCTGCAGGACTTCAACCCACTTCCGTACGTGAAGAAGTGGCTAGCCATGGGTCACCGCGGCGCATTCGAAAACAAGTCAAGGAAATGCGAGCACCGTGAAGAGCCACGTTACAATCACATGCGAAAAATCTTTGAATGAATTTGTCGTAGATTTTGCCTGTTATACTTTCATTTCTTTATTATTGATATCACTGTGGTATTGTTGCTCGACATGAGCACTTTGTTTAGTTATTTTCATAAAATAACAATTTCTTTTAAAATTTGTTAATGACTTCATCGTTCAGAAAAAGCTGCAAAGAGAGGCCAAAACGTGCCTCATGTGATATAGTCTAGGCGCGCAGAGCCAAAAAGGCTTCAAAAAAGCGATGTAAGCGGCAAGTCATGTTCATTTTTGGCAACATACTTTTTTATACTAATTCGACCCTGCTGATTACGAAAATCGCTGTTGCCAGGCTGGATTTTTGGCCTGAAGGTCATTTCAAGGTCAGAAAAACTTAAATCTAGCAAAAATCAGAGAAAAATGGCCAGATCTCAGCCAATAATTGTTGAATTCGGCTAATTCTTTCTTGCTTTTTCTCGACTTCATAAGGGCTACCTGTGGTAAGAAACAAGGTCACTAAATGTAAGACGATCCAAGGTTATTTTAAGGTCAAAAAGGTCAAATTCAGAGGAAAATCTGAGGAAATGGCCATAACTTAGTCAAATCTTTTTCTATTTGGGTGATTCTTTTGCCCTTTTGCTCGGGCCGATAAGAGCTACATTTAAAAAGACAGAGTACTTAAAGGCTAACATGACCCAAGGTCAATTCAAGGTCAAAATGTCAAAATGACGGGAAAAACGCCATAACTCAGCCAAATATTGTTCTATTTGGATGATTCTTTTGCCTTTTTGCTCGGGTCAAAAAGGGCTACATTTACATAGTACTCAAAGGCTAGCATGACCCAAAGTCAATTCAAGGTCAAAATGAAGGGGAAAAGGCCATAACTCAGTCAAATATTGTTCCATTTCGGTGATTCTTTTGCCTTTTAGCTTGGGCCAATAAGGGCTACATTTGCATAGTACTCAAAGGCTAGCATAAACCAAGGTCAATTCAAGGTCAAAAGAAAAAGAAAAAGGACATAACTCAGCCAAATATGTACGACGTCGTGTCACACCTTGAAATTGCGTGAAATGCCAATTGTGATGACAGAACTTCAGGTGGCAATTTGCAATGGATGTCGTGAATAGGTATGAATCTCCGCTTCTTGGATGTCCTGGCCATCATCTATAGTTCCTTGCATCGCATCTTGTTAAGGTGGAATAACAACATGATGAAAACGTCAGTATCCCTGGCTGACACAACTACTGTATCACAGGAACTGTTAGCAGCATGCAACAAAATTCTAGTGTCGGCTTCTTCATGTGCTACTTTTAGCATTGATCGTCAGTCAGTACATTAGTCGATTGGACCTCCACTCCGTCGTCAAATCTTCCTGCTACAACTACTCCAGTGTACAAATTGCCTTGCCTGATGATCTCCTGCGAAAGGAACCGTGCCAAGTCCGACCTGTTCTCAGCCATGCATAAAAAATTGCTCCAGTTTTTTGGGAGAGGCCCATGACGTCCTTCGATGGCTCGTCGTATTGGACAACTGCGACGTTTTCGAGTTGCACCTTTCACCGATCCAGGGATGTATCTACCAAAGGTGATATCGATGTGATGGAAGATCTTGCTGTGATTTGTCAAGGACTTGATGAAGTTGTCGGCAAGGTCACCGAACGTGATTGCATCAGATGGTTTTCCAACAGATACAATTAGTGCTTGACCGTCGATAATCAACTGCGCGGATGCCCTGTCAACTTGAAGTTCTTGCTTCTCATTGATTCTTTCTGTTAAAAAGTGCACGAGCACCGATTTGTTTCATGTACTCAGAGAACCATCAGTCTCTGTCAACGAGAGAGGGACGGATAAAAGTTCATGATTGAGAACATTGCTCAGATCCACCGGTCTTCCTGCTTCATACGCCACAATAAGTCTTTGCATGACATGGCTATCCACCTTTGCTAACTTCTTTCGAACATCCTCAACCTTGGCTGCTTTGTACAGTGCTTGGAATGTTTGTGGTTTGTTCTTTTTCATTGGATCATGAAACTTGACCTTAGTTTTACCGCTTGCTGTTGAAGTCAACCTGCTGTCTACGAAATCGGCGATTTGAGATAAACCAAGCGATCTCGCGTTCAATAAATATTCTTGGATGCTCCCTGTGGCAACGTCTTTAGTTGCAATGTTCAAAAGTGACGTTGCTGTTTTTTCGGTTGCTAAAACATTGAACCTAATCATTATCGCCTTAAGAACCATTTCATCAGATGTTCCTTTCTCCTACGACCTGGTTTGTTTTCATTTCTGTCGCTAACATCTTGCGAAATTCCAAACATCTGGAACGTTTTCTGAGCAATATCAGAGCGCCAGTGGAATTAAAGGGACCACCTCTGTAGGCTGATCGTTGATTTGTGATGCTAACAATGCCGCCAGAATCTTTCCAATACCTAGGAGCCATTCTTGCGGATGATCAAAACAGAGACCATGCTTATGTACTCCCACCAAAACGCAAAGTTGACGCTAGCGTTTGACCGCGACTGGACAAAGTTGACAAGCTTACATGGAAATCATCAGATGCGACCAGTTGTGTAAGCATTGCTGGATTACCATTGCCTGATCAATATCATCTACCATAACTGGGTGACTGTCAAGGTCCAAAATTCAAAATTTTTAGAAAACGGCCATAGCTCAGTCAAATGTTGTTTTAGTTGGGTGATTCTGTGTAATGGTCATTTTCCTTGAATTTGGACGTTCACTTTGAAATGACCTTTTCATCGGTCTGAGCACACAGGTAAAAGAATCACCCAAATGGAACAATAGTTGGCCGAGTTATGGCCTTTTCCCCTTCAATTTGACCTTGAATTGACCTTGGGTCATGTTGGCCTTTAAGTGCTCTGTCTTTTCAAATATAGCTCTTATCGTCCCGAGCAAAAACTTAAAAGAATCACCCAAATGGAACAACAAATGGCTGATTTATGGCCTTTTCCCTTCATTTTGACCTTTTGACCTTGAATTGACATTGGGTCATGTTAGCCTTTGAGTACTATGTAAATGTATCCCTTATTGGCCCGAGCAAAAAGGCAAAAGAATCATCCAAATAGAACAATATTTGGCTGAGTTATGGCGTTTTCCCCGTCATTTTGACCTTTTGACCTTGAATTGACCTTGGGTCATGTTAGCCTTTAAGTGCTCGGTCTTTTCAAATGTAGCTCTTATCGGCCCGAGCAAAAGGGTAAAAGAATCACCCAAATAGAAAAATATTTGACTAAGTTATGGCCATTTTCTCAGATTTTCCTCTGAATTTGACCTTTTTGACCTTACAATAACCTTGTATCGTCTTATATTTAGTGACCTTGTTTCTTACCACAGGTAGCCCTTATGAAGTCGAGAAAAAGCAAGAAAGAATTAGCCGAATTCAACAATTATTGGCTGAGATCTGGCCATTTTTCTCTGATTTTTGCTAGATTTAAGTTTTTCTGACCTTGAAATGACCTTCAGGCCAAAAATCCAGCCTGGCAACAGCGATTTTCGTAATCAGCAGGGTCGAATTAGTATAAAAAGTATGTTGCCAAAATGAACATGATTTGCTTCTTACACGGTATTTTCCATTTTTTGCGCCTAGACTAATACCACCTGCTGCAAAATGCGTTTGTTTCTGGGGCTCCGCCCCAGACCCCGCTGGGGGAGCTCACGACGCTCCCTCAGACCCCCTAGTCGCTATGTCTTAGTCAGCGTTCCGGTCCTTTTTCGTTTAGGACTCGAACACTGCATTGCGAGGTTGTTTGGGAGCGATCGTCATTCGGAGCCAACTGCGAACTAATTGGACGGTTAGTTGTGAGAAATTTAAAGCGTGAGACTATCTTCCTACGTGTGGATTCGGATATTTCTACGCTACCTTGACTTTCAAAGACGGAGAAGTGATGTACGTATTCGAGATCAGCGATTGAACCTCGAGTATCTACGACTACGTGAGACCAATCCAAGAATTCTTCTACGATAACTTCGACATGGGATCCACGTGCACTTGTAATGGGGAATCAGATAAGCCTCATAATAATCTATTTATTGTAGATTAAATACGCCACTATAGGTAGATAGGATTTGCTATAATTGTTGTACAGGATTGACTTATGTTTTCAATATTATTTTAATCTATTTACTACCATGTGTCCAGTGTCAATATTTTCAACAACACTTATCGTACGTAAGGCCTTCTCAGCCAAGTTCGACTAAGCTTAAAAGCTATAGGCTATATTAATTATAGGCTACACAGAGAGATATATTATCTATTGAATCTTATAATATGTCACTTTCTCTCGAACTTATTAAGCAAAGTTTATTCTGCCACTGTATTCAAGGCAGGAATTGAGTGTAAGTGAACTGTAGTTTCATTTGTTATGGTATAGCCTACATCAGCAAGTCTATTCCTCCGATAAATAATCATCCTGGACCTCACGGTCTCAACAGACTTTTTTTACCGATGTTTAATGTCGTAGCAATAGGGCCTACCTACTAATGCCATTTAATGAAGCTGTAAAAGATAAGTTACTCAGATAATAGAGTAGGTTCTGGTATTCTTTGTCTGCACTAAAATTATCGATGCATGCGTTAGAATACGTCGATGTTTAGCCTAGAATATCCACGTCATTCAATTTTCGACTATGCTTAGGGCAGCATGGTAAAATAGTTATTCTGAATGTCTTACCATCTGACGCAGCAGAAGAGTAGAACGCAAAAGAAATCACGACTGACATACAAAATCTCACAAATCGAAACTTCGACTGCATACTGGCTGCTATTGATCTAGCTCTATCACCAAAAGTTCAAACATTCGATGAAGATTATTGTAGTATGCAAACTCAAGGCGTCCTATTAAGGCGAATCTGTTTTAAAAGCGAACTTTAAGGCCTTCGCCCTGTTGGAACATCGCATCCTGGTTGAATATAATTACGAGTAATTAGAATATTTTATGCTGGTCGTGCTGGCTGATCCTATAACTGATTCTGGCCGACACAGATTAAAGCAGACAATTATGAAAGTAAATGGAACAATGGTTTAGCGATGTGGAATGAATAGACAAATCTAATGGCGTCATTACAGGCGTTGGTTAGTCGTTACTTCCTAGCATAGTTGAACCTCTTTCGACAAATTTCTAAGACCATCAAACTTAAATCTTGCCTAATCTGCGAAGAATTTGTAGATCTGGAACATTGGTTCCGTATTATGCATAATGCAGGTCGGTCTTGGTGATAGTGAACCTTTCAAATTGCCTGCTCTATAAGCTGTTGCAAATTCCTTGTCATAAATTGTTACTAGTTCATTGTGTACAACAGTCGTACAATTAAGAACAAATATTGCAAAATTGATGCATATATTAACCCTATGACGCACACCTTCCTGGCCAACACATTTAGCACACCTGGGGTCCAATAGACCCCGCCGATAACACGGGTATAATATAATGTACATATGTATGTATCTGTGTATATATGCATGTATGTATGTATGTATGTATGTATATATGTATCTATGTATATATGCATCAATGTATGTATGTATGTATGTATGTATGTATGTATGTATGTATGTATGTATGTATGTATGTATGTATGTATGTATGAATGTATCTATGTATCTATGTATGCATGTATGTATGTATGTATGTATGTATGTATGTATATATGTATGTATCTATGTATATATGCATGCATGCATGCATGCATGTATGTATGTATGTATGTATGTATGTATGTATGTACGTATGTACTTTTGTATGCAGGGATGGATCTATGTATGGATGTACGTATGCATGCATGTATTCATGCATGTATTTGTATGTATGTGTGTGCATGGATGCATGCATATACATGCATATATGTATGGATGTATATATGTGCATGTAGGCTATGTATGCATGTATGTACATGTATGTATGTATGTAAGTATTCATGCATGTATGTATAGATGAATGGATATATGTATGTGTGTATGCTTGAATGTACTTGTATGTATGTGCTCATGCATATATGTATGGTTGAATATCTGTATGTATATATGTATGTATGTAAGTATGCATGCATGTATGGATATGTATGCATGTATTCACTTGTATGTATGTGTGTGTAGTACTGTATACATGCATGTTTGCATGTACATGTATATATGTATGGATTTATATTGGCATGTGTAATATGATATATATGTGTGTATGTATGTGTGTATGCATTTATGGATGAATGCATGTATGTATGTATGTATGTATGTATGTATGTATGTATGTATGTATGTGTATGTATGTACGTATGTACTTTTGTATGCAGCTATAATGCAGGGATGGATCTATGTATGGATGTACGTATACATGCATATATGCATGTATGCATGCATTTATGCATATATGTCTAAATGTAGGTCTGTATGTATTTATGTATGTTTGTATGTATGCATGTATATATGTATGTATTTGAATGTGTGCCTAATGCATATGCATTTATGCATGTACATATTGGTATGTATGTATATGTATATATATGCGTATATGGATGTGTGTATGCAACATGTCTGGATATTATTATGTATGTATGTATCTATGTATGTATGTATTTATGCATGTATATATTTGTATGTGTGTACATGAATGTATGCATGTACATGTATATATGTATGGATGTATTTTTGAATGTATATATATATAATTATGTGTGTATAAATGGATGTATGTATGTATGTATGTGTATGTATGCTTATTTGTATGTATGTATGTATGTAATGTATGTGTATGTATGTATGTATGTATGTATGTATGTATGTATGCATGTGTCTGTATGTAAGTATGTGTGTATCTTTGTATGTAACATAGCCTGGAATATGTTATAGTCGATGGGCCTATCAATGTTACAGCCTGGGGTCTGTTGGACCCCAGGTGTGCTAAATATGCCCTAGGTGTCTTTCTTATTTTTTTATAATTGAACCAAGAATACTAAACTTTTCCAATTAATTCATAAATGTAGAGGGATGAATTGCTGAGGAATTTGAATTATTTCAGATTTTTACTATTTGTATCAACGTAGCTATTCAAGGAAGTTTCATCGATGGGGTCCAATGGACCCCAGGTGTGCGTCATAGGGTTAAGCATGGAAATAAAGAAGATGTAACTAACTAGGTGCAGGGACGTCATTTCGGAGCAGAGGCATTTGCCTCCTGAATTTTATGGGAATCAACTATTTATATGTATGTCAGTGCATTTGATGAAATAATATATCTTTATTCGTCACTAGGAGTCTGGAACAGAAGAAACTCAAACATAGTAAGAAACGACTCAAACAAGTGATGATATTCATTGCGTTCCGGAGTACTTTTTCGCGTGTAGACAAGTTCATATCTGAACTCGATGCTCGATTTACAGTTTACTGTAGTGTTCTTAAGTGTGTTGATGTTAATCAAACTTTTATGACCAGATACAGTTTTCCCCACTCCCCACTAAAATACTGAAATGTCACTCCTGACTAGAGACCAGTCACTGTTTCATCTTTTTACCCACATCTTTTTAAAAATTATTGTACCAGAGACTGCATAGGTAGACCCTATGTTAAAATTTTTTGTACACTCAGCAGCATCATGCAAGCATGGATTTAGATCGTGCCACTCTACTCCTGTGTCACTGCTAAGTATGCAGGATAAACTCACTCATAATTTGTACTCCTATTTGTCCTATTATAACGTTGCCTGGATTTCTACTTATTCATCCCGGCTTAAGAGTCGATTACGGTAGCTTAAAAGGTGAGATTAATTCTGCTTCAGAAACATGCTTTCTGTGTCATGGCAGGAACTTTTTCATGCTTTTCTACTGATAAAAATTCACGCCCTCGTTAGTTTTAAAACTGAACATACTGAGAAACTACGGATTGGTGAATAAAATGCGTAGGTGTTCTTATAATTTAGAGCCTACTTCCCTCTGCTTTCAACGATTACTTCTTCAGCAATTTTAAACACAGATAGGCCTACATCACATCATTAGCCTATTCATTTAGTGTGTTAATAACAGACATAACGCTGTAGGTGTACATAGAAAAAACTAGATAGAGTTAGGCTAGAGTATGAAGCAATAGCTTAGCAAGAGTTCAGGAATAGCATACGATATATAAAATTTCGTAAGTCTTTGTCAGGAAGGTTAAAGTTGTGTGGTCTGACCCTAATAATATAGGGCGTAAAATGTCGGTTGGGGAAAGGTATCTGAGTGAATGATTCTCATTTAAGAGAACGGCTTTGAATAGTGAAGTGTCTGCTTTATTAGCAAGAATGTTCGTTGAAGGGGAATCTGTGAATAAATCCAGATAAAATCAAACCAAATCGCAGGGAAACTATTATGGAAGTTCTGCGGAACTAACAGTTGACTCTTTTCAATTAAATGTTTTGGATCTTCCATCTGGAAAGGGTTGATTCCCTACTATTAGTGAACTGCCAAATATGAACTATTTAAGCTATCTGTGCGAGCATATTTGAACGAACAGAATATTATATGAAATAATTCAGTGTGTAGCTGTCAGAGCAGAGCTGGGATCGAAACGTTTCAGATCACCAAAGTACACGAACGCTGCTCAACTTCTAATGTTGCTAATATATTTCACACAAAACAACTCACGACTCACAAAATATTTTAGCCTTCTGACCACCAACCAGCCGATGGGTTAGAAGTAGAGCTAGGGGTTGAACCCCACAACCAAGACCCTGGAAACAATGTTCAATCAATCGTTTATTTGTAGCCAAACAACAATAAACAATAATATTACAAATCAGATTGCACTTTTAAGTATGAATAGTTGAATGCCACACGGGAAGGCCCTGAAGGGATCAAAAATCCCGCTAAGTAGGGACACCTCTATATAATTTCAACAGAATATGGGCGACCGAAAGATGCTTTATATAACAGTTGTTGACTTGATTAACATAAAAAAAATCTTAACTAACTTTAACTAATTTAAACTAAATATCAAAAGTAATGAGTACATAATGAGTGGGACGTACAGTTAAACACATGGAAATAAAAGATTAATACGTCAAAGCATTTAATAATTACTAAATTTAATAATCAACTAAATAAGTGCGAAGCTTATTCTGTTCTTGTTAGTTAAGACTTTTGTTCCTGTTATACTGTTTTAGTGTTTTGTTATATATACCAGTTGGTCCGATACGTTAATCATTTGCCATTTCAAGCGGATTTGATGTTCATTCATTCATTCATTTGAATAGCGCCCCTTCAAGGAAAATACTCAGAGGCGCTCCCGACTCCAGCACGGCCAAAAAGAACGGTTTTAAGGTGAGAAAAGAACGTGGGAGAGAAGGTCCTAGGAACAAGGCGAAGCTCCAGAGGGAGGCCATTCCAGGTCGAGGGGCCCCACCGAGAAAGCGCGATTCTGCATAGTGGAGGTTCGAGCAAAAGGGACAAGTAGGAGTCCCTGTTCAGATGAGCGGAGGGATCGAGAGCCCCTAGCACTAAGGACAGGGCAGCTGAGCTCACGAAGAAAGGCAGGAGCGAAACCTAGTAAGCAGCGCCAGACTAGGGCAGCTGTTCTGTACGCAATCCGCTGCTCAGAGGGGAGCCAGTGGAGAACGTCGAGCATGTATTCAGAGACATGGCCATATTTCGGTATGCGGCCAATAAGGCGGACAGCAGAACGCAAGATCCGATCCAGGCACTCCAGTCGAACAGCTTGTCCATGTGTAGGCCTACACAGCGCTTTAATGCAGTGGCATTCAGAGGCACTTTTGATCAGCACGATGGGGACGAGAACCTTTAGCACAGTAGTTTAGTTTCTTAGAGCCTGAGGGATCTTTTTCTACCTATGAAAATATTAATAATAATAATAATAATAATAATAATAATAATAATAATAATAATAATAATAATAATAATAATAATAATAATAATAATAATAATAATAATAGTCTTAAAATTAACAATAATAAATTACGCTAAATTGGATACGTATTCTGTTTTCCGATTAATATTAATAGCCTACGTCTGACTTGTGGTTGTAGGATAGTTCACTTCAGCGATATGCGACAATATTGAAATTGCTAAAATTTTAGAATATCGACCAACGAAAAGTTAATGACGGTCTGCATGTGACGTATCGTGAATATATATTTACAAGGATGGGTATTTTGGATAGATGAGCGAATTGAGTCAAGGTTGGCGCCAAATTACAGGTGGCACTTTACAATCTGTACCGAGTAATAGCAGACGAAGCAACTCCTGCAGCAGCAGCTCAGCAAGATTAATCAGTAACCATAAATTTGTAGTTAGCTTAAGATGAGTGTTAGATGCTGGCTTAACTTCTTGCCAGTGAATCACTGCGATTCATAGAACATTCTTCAGACGATAGCAGCCAGTTATCATCAGTTTGTCTGTTCATGCGCACACTCCTTAGGATTTACTTGAACTAACTCCGTGTATGTTTCATCTTCGGATCTCGCTTTTGTCTCGGGCCTCTGTAAAGATCAATTATTAAAACTAGTTCAATATTCTGAATTTGCTATCTGATTGAAATCTTATTTGCACAGAAATGACCTAATTATAGAACGCATCTTCCGTAACTACTTGTGACTCTGACATGTAAAGTTGGCATGCTGAACGTCGCATTTTCTTATTTTTGAAACTTTACTTATCTTTAATATGATGATGATGATGAGTGCTCTGCCCGAAGGCAGGTCCATTGGCTTTTACGCCACCCGGGGATGAGATGAGTGAGGTGGTTTCCCGTTGCCTTCCTCACAGACAATTGTGGGCGAGCAACTTGTCCAAGGTCGCTACGCAGTGGCCTGAGGTAGATTCGAACCTGCGACCCTACGGTCACAAGGCACAGAACATACCGCTACACCACCGCGTCCCACCTTTAATATAGACCTGCGTTATATTCACAAAACCTGATAAATGCCTCATCCAAATTACTTTGAGCGAGCACTTAGAATATACAGTTTCCTTGGACTCATTTTTTTGGCGATGAAGAAATGCGTGTACAATTGCGATGAAATTACGATGTATTTATGAACTGCTGATCATTATACGCACCTGTATGCCTTCATAATTGTCACTCAATTCAACACTTTTGATGTCGCTTTTCAGGTGTGATTGTCGTCCAATTCTGATGGTATTTATAACGAGTCCGATTATAATTAAAATGCAAAGACCCAACAATACCGCCAATACAATGATACCTGAAAAAAGTCATATGTTACCAGCTCAGCCAATGAAAGTAACCTAAAATAACTACATACATGCAGGCTTGAACAATCAAAGACAGCAAAGTATTACTGTCCCATTCGTTTTCTGACCAAAAGCAGAACTTAGGAAATGATCTGTACTGTATCATAAATTTTATCAAACACATTACTTAAAACAGCGCTTCTAATTTTACATTAATGCCGTTTTCTCCTGACCTGCAACTTTTGCCCTTCGCCCGGACCAGGGGTGGACTGGGGAGTTCAAGCGGCCCGGGAAAAAAACAAAAAGCGGCCCTAACTTCATGACTTTTATTTTCTTTGTGCATTTTTTCATGCATACCCGAGGGCCAGTGACCTCCAAAGTCATGGGTCACTTTACAAATTACATTATGCAATAACAAAAAACGATAAATCGCATATATAATTTATAATTATATATAAAATATTAAGAATGCGTCAACTCAAGTTATAAATCAATTTATTCGGACTCACTGTGATGGTATTATTGCTGTTTATAGTATTAGCAACTTCTTTAAGCCGGGTGCCATTTCGGCTACATGATCTATAATTGTGTCATTATTCAGTTCACTTAAAACATCGGTTTCTGTTGACATAAGCATAAAAGCTTCAAGGTGTGTAGATGACAATGAGCTTCGCAAGCGATTCTTAATGTATTTCAATTTAGAGAAAGATCTCTCACAAGCTACTTGGGTAGACGACAGAGTCAATAAAAGTTTATATGCACTAAAGAGATGCTTGTATGCTTGCCCATAGAAACTGTATTTATGTAGTACAGAAAAGCAGCAAACAGGACATTTTTTGCAAAATTTGCATTTTCGAAGTTCCTCACTTTTATCCACAACTTGGTCGTCCCAGTGTTCATGTGGCGAATCTTCACTTTCACTGACGCTGTCCTCTACTGAATCATCGAACATTTGGAGAAGGTTTTAAATAAATCGACTAGATTTCGGCATTTAGCTCCATCTTTACCAAGAATCTTTAGTTTCTTATCTCTTACTTTCTCCGCACCACCTTTACATTTACGTTTCGGATTTATATCACTCATAACCGTAACATATCTTATTTAATTAATATTACTTATTACTAACTAACAAATTTAAAAGAAATTTTATCAAAACAAACTCAGTGGAAGACGCCGGAAGTAGAATGGAAGATGTAAATTCTTATCTAACATGGCGGCCGCTGGCTGTACGGAGCACTGTAGGTAAGTAAGTATGCATTGCTCTTTTTCAGTTAATTTACAAACCGGTTAACCGAAACTAAAACCGGTTAACCGATGCCGCAATTTTTTGTAAAAAAACCTGTATCATCTGTACTAAATTGATTAAATTATTATATCACCGGTCCTGGCGGCCCACCGGGAATCTTCCCGGTGTCCCGGCGGCCCAGTCCACCCCTGGCCCGGACACACCATTAAAGAAACTCATATACCAGAAGTCATACCAACAAAAGCACCCTTTCAATCTCCCAACTTATGTTATAGTGCTCATTGAGCGATCAACAAAGGCTGAACTTTCACCATAATGGTGAAAGTTCAGCCTATGTTGATCGCTCATTGAGCACTAGCACATAATTATGGCGCGGTGTTCCTGAGACAGTTTGTGCCACTGAGCAACTGTCAAGTGGTAACCTGGATTAATTTGTATTTAGTTCAGTACGTTTGCAAGAATGTGTCAACAAAGCCAAGTAGACGTCAAGTAATGTAAAGCATATATCCAACTCTCTCTTGGCAAGAATAATTGAGACACATATTAAGGTATTTCACAGTGCGGACTTATATTCTCGTATTAGCCTACTCAATATCATAATGAGTGTAATCCCTGAGTAAAAGTGTATCATAATAGCAAACAAAGTTACCTGATGTCAGGTTGTCACAACTTCGAGTTGTTTTATCCTCCAAAGATTCTGTTGAGTTCTGAAGAGGTGCCACGGTGTTCGATGTAATAGCAACAGTAGGAGATGTGTCACCTGAAACAGTAGCCCGACTGACTCTAGACGTACTAACTTTGCCTGAGCGTACGGTGTAAGCGTGAGTAAAATATTCTGCCGAATATGCTATTGATACACCACATTACTACAAAGCGATTGATTCTACCATGTCGCCAAAGCAAGTAACCTCAAGTTATATGAAATTCGCAGATGTTAATTGCAATATTTTTAGATCGTCTATTTTCTGTCACCTCACAAACAGCTTGCATTATGCTAGTGTAATAACAAGCTCATAATTATTTTTCGACAAGAACTCAACCAATCCAGCTAGCTATTTGCCTCTGTTATAACTTTAAATTAAAAACTACAATGCGAAAAATATTAAATTGAAATCAAATTATCATAAAGGGCCAAAGGTTCTATCATATAAGTCATTAAGAAAAATATTCGGCGTTTACGTCAATTTGACAACACAATGAATTTCGCGTTTCGCTAAAAACAATTAAAGATGTCTGCCTTTTCGCTGTTATTATCCACAATGTAGCCTATCTTACGAGCTTCAGTAAGATTGGGGTGTTTCTACTTCATAAATAAAATGAAACTTCACAAATAGATTATTTCACGAAAATGTTTGACCTTGGTCAAAGTCTGTCTCGAAGTTGGTCCTTTCTCAAAATTTGTATTGGGCTGTGGCTGAACACACATGTCTGTTTTGTGTACAGGTCTCTCATAGAATAGTTCACACTTCACAAACCGCGATAATGTTCTGTCGGCTTAAAAAGAATTGTTTTAAAGATTCAACATTTCATTATTCTTAAATTCGCTCAACAAAATTATTACACCTGCGCAAAGTGATGCGGTTTCGGCTGTTCTCAGAAAGGAGAAATGAAATCGTTGGGTAAGGAGTAGGCTATGAGGCCTATTATTTTGGTCTCTGAGAAGGCGTCATCATTAGACCTAATAGGATGCGCTGTCTTTCCAACAATTTTCGGTTGAAACTGCGGATATCTGACCATCAAAGGTCAAATTTTGTCAGTCGAAAGTCAAACCCTATTATCTTAAGGCATGTTGCAATTATTGTATTATGCTAAAATGTTTAATTAAGTAGATCTCTGCATATTCATGACGTTCTCATAGTTTGTTTCAGATTTTTGAAATGCCTTTAGTCTATACAAAAATCTAAGAACTTTCAGAGTCAGTGTTTTTCTTGAGAGGATACGTAGGAACATAACTTGGCATGAAACATGGTTACGTAGTAATAGCAAATGTACTAACTCTTACAGCTGGTTGGCATATTCCTTGCGATGTCCCAGTGACGAACGCTTGACTTGTTAGTGAGAGGATTTTCAGTGTATAACAAAAAACAACTTGAGTCTTGTGAGTCCCAGTCGATGCCAATGCAATTCGGTGTGTTGCTACAGAGGAGTTTGCAACGGTTCTCATTGGTAATATTTGAATGCCAAGTACCCCCGTTCACGTTGACATCGACTTGTACCGCTTTCCAACAATATGAAACACATTCACCTGAAACAATTTATTGTATAGTATCGTATTTAAAAACCGCCTTAATGACTATTAAGTCATGTAATGGCTATTCAGAGGTGTTCCCAGCGTGAGCACTCCGAGGAAAGAGAAAAGTGAATAAAAACCACCTGTCTGTCACTAGAGCGAAGGGACCCGAGAGAGAGACAGCGGAGTCAGGTTTATGGAACAGATCACACATGTACTTTGGAGCCTGGCCATGGTGAGCCCTAGACACCAAATGGAATATCTTAAATTGGATGCGAACCTCAATAGGGAGCCAATGCAATTTATTCGTCAGGAAGGTCGAGATATGAGAGAAACTAGAGAGGCGTGCGATCAGTCTGGCAGCAGAGTTTAGGGCCGATTGGAGGGTTGACAAACAAACTTTGGGAAACCTTGGATATACGGAGTTGCGGTAATCAATGCAGCTGCAGACGAACGCGTGAAAAATATTGATGAAGACATGCAAGGAGCAGGATCTCCGGATGGCTCGGAGCCGCCTCAAATGATAGTAGCAGAAACGGATTAGGGTTAAAAGAAGCTATGTGAAAGCTAAGTTGTAATCCAGGATGTATAATCCTGGATTATACTTGCTACAATCATAAGACTTTGCACATATCAACAGGTCAGACTAGCGCAGTGTAATTCTAAAAACAAAAATGAGCTTGATTCGCGTATTGCACAAAACAATTCTACATATATTTGGGTTATTTCATACTGATATCGCATATTATAGATGTTGTCATCGCATCCTGATCATAAGCTGCGCATTTCTTCAGCACTCAAAAAGCTAAGCCTTAAAACCAGTTTCTCACAAGCGCTTACGCAAAATCGGTGTTCACTGTGTCATGTTAATTTGGATTTAACGTAGTCGATTTAGGCCTCTCGGTATGGCATTGAATAAATCGAGCAGCATAATAAATAAATAAATAAATAAATAAATAAATAAATAAATAAATAAATAAATAAATAAATAAATAAATAAATAAATAAATAAATAAATAAATAAATAAATAAATAAATAAATAAATAAATAAATAAATAAATAAATAAATAAATAAATAAATAAATAAATAAATAAATAAATAAATAAATAAATAAATAAATAAATAAATAAATATTATAATATGATGCAATAATAACATAATATTAATATATAATAATAGGATAATGCGAGTTGTGTTATGTATTAGAAGTATTTCAACGCAGATGATACCGTGATTAACCTGTGCAATTAGTCAGACTCCAGTGATTAATATTCGTCGTATTATATGGAGGCAATGCCGTCAGTTGGAACCAGCATTGGTTGCTAGTCCTGAACCAGTCGACTCCGATGCACGTTCCATTGTTAATGCAGAGTGCCTTACATTCCTCTTCGTTGGCCACTCCTTCTTGCTTTGTTGCACCCAGGACGCCAGAATTTAGTTGAACTGGATTCCAACAGCGCGGTGAGCATTCTGAAACGTCTAAAAAAGTAAATCGGGCTCAAAAACGTCAAATTAGTTTAGTAGTTAAATAGTAGAAAAGCCCCGTTTTGTGTCAAGTAATTGTCATTGCAGCAACAATGGCTTTTAATCTAGTCCATAAAATTATGTAGCCTAGCGCCTTTTGTAATGCTCTGGTCATCAGTCGGTGGTATTTTAGGAAGAAAAAAGAGCTTTCTGAATTGGCAGAATTAGTTTCTGTGATCGTATTGTGTTATAACTTTCTTTGATTTTTTCACTCAACCCCTTTATCTTGGCCTTGGGTATTCCAAGGCGAAGTTTGCATGTCGGCCAACTGTGTTTTGGCTTTCTTGTGGAGCTTACATGCATATAATACGTCGCGTAGGCTGTACATGTATGTCGATAGCATCTTCTTTTGGTTCTCTGCTTTCCTAGGCAGGTTCGTACTTCCAATGTGAAAGTCAGTAAGTAAGAAAAGAGTAAGTAAGAATATTCTTACTTACTTACTTTTTTCCATTCGTCACGTCGTCTGGCTCTCTCCTTCAACTTGCTATAATACTCCTCCATCATCCACTCCAACAACATCATTCTCGGTCTTCCTCTTGTCTTCTATCCATCCATTCGGTGGCAAATGCTTCCCTAAATTAGCAAATCGCGGTACTTCAGCTAATGCATTCACCACCCTTGGAATAGCCAAAGAAGGCATTCATTTGCTCAGTTTTTCACCTTTTCACCACAATGAGGTACGAGTCGATCTTTGGTCCTCTGTACAGGACGAAATTCGTGCCCCATATTCGAGAGCTTCTATCAGGCAGCGACGCGCTTTCTTTGTTGCTGGCCCTGCGGTCTGGAACGGGCTCCATTCACACCTGCGCCTGCTGCCTATGATCCCTCCGATACGTTCTATTGCAATCTTAAAACTGTCCCCTTTAGCAGAGGTTGGGTCGGGACCGCTGTTGTAGAGAATCTGCAGATGCACCATGATTTTTGAGTGTTTTAAGGGCGAAGATTGAAGCAGAGCCACTTTTGACGACTTTATTGATGTGTTCTGTTGCTGATAGGGCTTTTATTGAGGTAGAGCGAGGAATATACCGATGATTGAGGGTTTGTTGGAGGGTGACGATTGGCTATGCTTGATGACTGCCATTTCACGGGTTTTGGAAGAGTTTATTTTAGTTTCTGCGGTATGAAGGGAGGTTGATCCGACGAAGAGGTAAGAATCGTCAGCGTATTTGAAGAGACAATTTTGAGGATGAATGGGATGGAGGACGGATATGGCGTGTCCCTCTCCACAAACTTGCCATTTCCACAACACGTTGCCAGTCATCTCTAGGCACGTCTTCAGGCCGTACTGTACACTCCGAAATCCAAAGGGCGCAGGTCATACTCTACCGCTAGTCTTAAAGGCTCGAGGTAGAAAACGTTGTTAATTAGAGTAGATGGATTTGGCTAAGGAAACGAGCGAGTTAACACGGTTTAAAATTGCCATTATATTTGCTATGTTAGAGAAACTATAGGTATAAATTACCTACGGTTTTACAGTAGTCAAACGATATCGAATTCGTTGCTCGTGTAAAGGTTTCAATGTTTAAGTGTCACACGTCGAAAGGTCAGATTTGAAGAAGGAGAAAGTTGTGTATAAGTGTGTGTGTGTGTGTGTGTGTGTGTGTGTGTGTGTGTGTGTGTGTGTGTGTGTGTGTGTGTGTGCACATGTGAATGAATAAGCACGACGTTCTGAAGCAGAAAGTAAATCGCGTTATTTAGCCTAGTATATCTTAATAACAACACGATTCGTTTAATGTATTCGTTTAATGACAACACCAGGTGACATCCCAATTCAGAGAACAACAGTTGATAATAGATAATTAATTAATTAATTAATAAGCAATTATTTAACATGAATACAACTGTTACTTCGATTAAGCAAATTTAACTCCTGATAGAAGTTCGCGCATAGGGACACGAACTTCGTCCTGTACAGAGGACCTAAGAGAACAGCATTGAATCCGATGTTGCTTGTCAACTATCGTAGGAACACGTAAGCGTTTTATGCCAGTACTCAAGCATGCCTTATTACCATTGGAATTAATCATGCAAATTTAACGGACCGTAGCATTTTGTGCGTAGGCTTCGTTGCGAGACCATTTACTGCACAGGATAGCCTACAAGCTATAACTTTGTTTAACAAAAGAGTTGGTTTGTCAAACTCAAAGTTTAACCAGGAAGTTGATGCTTCAACTCAACTCGCATTCAGTGTTCACCAGTTCACTAATAGGCTCATAAGAAACAGAACGTCATTTATGGTCATTGAAGATTACATTTTGCCTGCTAATATGGATTACATTAAACTGAGGCAAATTAGTGTCTGTTTCGCGATTGCACTTCACTGTCTAGCATCTTCCGTGGCACAAGGTTAGTAAAACAAAGCAGCATGTTTGATAAGAGCATAGGCCTATCATCATAGATTGTTTCATATAAACCTAACTTAGATGCGCTTAGAAAAAGGTTCGTTGGAAAAGATAAATATTCGAAACGTTAATTTAACGCTACATTAATGACGATTAGGTCATTAAATAATGAGCTATGAGTAAGTGGTTGTTGCAGTATATATGACTCAGAAGAAAACTGCATAGGCCTAAACCCCTTACCTTATAGTACCTGTTCACATTAAACAGTATTCAAGTACAAACTGCTGATTTGCCTCTCTAATGTTTTAAGCTCACGACTTTCAATTTGTCGTCTTTGTGTAACATTTCATAGCCTAGAATTTTTTTTATAGCTATAGAATACACTTATCCTAGGTGACATAGGGACATGACCTCCTTTTTGGCCTCCTGTCCTATATATGGTAGGCAAAGCTAAAAACCTTAAAAATATCTGACTTTTTGTATTTTTCTTGTATTGGGGCTAATTGGACTATTGCCTATTATTTTGTGGCAGATTTAACCGACTTTACACGAGCTGTCGTCCCTAAGTTGCCCTAAACTTTAGGCTACAGGGCCTAACAGGATGAGAATCCAATCTACCGACTTATTTATGCATTATTGCAGCTCTATATTTTCAAGACGTTTCTAGACCATGATCTGAGTTATGTTACAACATGTCATTTTACATTACTATACGATGTCTATGGTTACAATGTATACAAGTAATCTATATTTAGATGCAAATTCTCGGACACTATGAAAACTAAATAGGCCTATCCATGCTTCGCCGAAGGACGCACGAAGTACAATACGAAGAATGGCTCTTGTCAAATCTTGTGAGAAGCTCCATGCGTAGGCTACATGTATGTTATTGGTAACGAGGAATTGCTACGGGGAGTTGGCTCCACAGAGAAATACTGTGCATAATGAAGAAGGTGCTATTATTGATTGCTTAAATAAATACTTTATAATATTACGATAAAAGCCTGAACTGATTTTTATGCAGCTTTTCAACATGACTTCATTTCTTGGTTACTTAGGAGATCCATGACTCCGGAGTGAAATATTCAATGCGTCCTTCTTTGCCCTCCTTTCCGGCTTTCTGTGTCCTCTTTAGGCTGCCCATGTATCTGGCAACCATATACCTCACCTCATCGCTAAAATCTGTAAATCTCTCTGTAGCCTCTCTGGAATAAACATTCGCCAGAATTACGATGGATAGCAAATCCAACCTACGGACTTGCCAAACCTCACCTCTTGCCGTCTCTCCACAGGTCTCTCACTCGAAACTCCTCTTCCTCTTAATATCGTAATTAGATTAAATTTAATTAGATTAGAGACTATTTTGCTCGTGATTATTATGGATACTCTTAGAATCATTGTTAAAGTCATTATCAACTAATTTTGTTGTGTTTCCCCACCATTACCCCTACAAATAATTATATATTTGTCACACTATTTTGACCACTAACCAGAGCGGTGCTGGTTTGACGAATCTCTCATTATCAAACTGAATTTGTCTAATTTGGTTTCGGAGTTCTGAGCTTCTGTAGCTTGTCTTCCACTTCCTGGAGCCTTGTGGTTGTTGACTGGATCTGTCTTCTGTGATATAAACAGGCGGTTTTGCGTACAAGCGACATTCGATTGCAGTACGACGGTGTCGCAATAGAAATTTTCAAATTAAATTCAAAAGACTCAACGTTACTGTAATCACAATCTCTTGGAACCAAGCATAAATGCTATATGCATAATCCAATCCAAAATAATCTCTGTAGCTGGCTCCATATGCTATGCTAGATATGTTATAATCAATAATTTATGTTGTGCTAAATAAGCCTACGTTATGTTCAATGTAACACCCGTTTTTCATCTTCAGTTGAGGATGAATGTTCCCCACGTTGCTGGGATCCAGTTCGACCAAACTCTGGCGTAAGTGGCGCCACACTTAGAGAAGGAGTTTTCAGCGAAGAGGAATGTAAGGCACTTTGCCTTAACACTGAATCGTGCATCGGAATCGATTGGGACAAAGAGAACAACAGATGCTGGTTCCAAAGGACTCCGTTGCCTTCGTATAACTTGACGAATTTAAATCACTGGAGTGTGGCCAATTGCACAGGTCAACCACATTATCAACTACGCTGAAATGTGCTTTACGTATAGAATAGCCCGCATTTATTCTATCACTAATAATCTATCACAGATATGGATGGGTACGGTTAGCTAGACTTGCTAATCGATTAGAATTGGAATTTGCAAATCTTCTAACTAATCGATTAGAATTAGAATTAGAATTAGTAGCTAATCAATTAGCAATTAGAATTAGATTTCGATAATCGATAGTTTTATACATAGGCCTATATATATATATTTACTTCATGACTTTGTCAAATTTTTAATCAGGGCACAGCAAGTTGCTGTAGCCTAATAAAATACCTAAAGCTGTAGCCCATTACAATAACTAAAGCTGCACAACTGCTATATTTGAAAACAGTCCACAAACGAGCAAGCAACACCACATCGGTCAATACAGGCTACAGTTGTTGACATTGAGGCAAAACTGCATTTTAGGGTATAGCCTATTTAATTATTTCAATGATTTCCATGATAACTGTCATCATCAATCTAACTTCCATTTTAACGCTAAGATTCTTTTCATCAATCCAAATTCTATTTATACAAAGGATTATTTTTTACCAATGCAACTTCAATTTACGCAGCCAGATAAGTCAAACAATAATATGCGCTAAAAGACAGGTTTACTGACATTAGGCCTACTTGTTTTATAGCCATGAACAGATAACACAGGTGAACAAATAAAAACGTTTTTCGTAACATTGGTCGAAAGGCTGTTACACTAAGTTTGGGGTGCTGAATAAAAATGCGGCCATTAAAATCCCGCAGCATGGACTGTTTTTGTTGTTATACTGGGAAAGAAGTCAAGATGCGAATGCAAGAAGTGAATCTTTAAAGAAACACCCTGCAGCCAAGCTTTTCATAGTTCTCGAGAAAAATATCTCAAATGAACTGACGATAGTTTTCCCTTTATTGTTCCCCAGGAAACTCTTGACCACACATGTAAATTATTTCCATGCAGCGTTCTCCTTCCAATGCAATATTTCTTTAAAGTTAGAATCATTCAGTAGCTTCCCAATCTTCGGACCAACGAAGTTGCCTTCTTACCCTTCACTTATTCAGTAAGACCAACATAGCATGCAATGCCATAGGAGATGGAGAAAGTTCTTTGGTGGGGGGCAAGATATTAGCCTACTTGTGACTGATTCAGAAATAAATCACAAATAATTGGAGTTTGTTCAGCATTTTTCCTGGCGCCTAGGCTACTTGACTAAAACATGAGTGCCCAAAATTTGGGGGCATTTGCCCCTCTGACTCCCGCCTCCTACTCGTATGTGCAATGCAGCACACATAAAAATCCCACTTATTGTCCTGATCACCAACATGACAGCCAAAACATAAGTAGTAGGCTTACTTCGCAGTCTTTGTTAACCAACGACTGTCAGATATTATAGCAATGTCAATACATTGCAAAATTTGTCTGGTAAATGAATAAACCCACATCGCTGTCCTTTTTCCATTTTCGCATTGAAATTTACTGTGAAACTAATAGCAAATGTTTTCACAACAGTACAATTAACAGAAATTAGGTTAAGTGATGTGTTCTATCCCACTTCCCGTCAGGAATAAGTAAGAAGTGCTGGCAACCATAACAATTAAAGAATCTCAACAGAAATGACATTTATTTGACTAAAAATGACCTATAACAAAAAATGTGACTTGGTGGCCTTTTTTTACAGCCCAGATCTGAAATCAGCAGTAAAAAAATGAATAAAAGGCAGCCAACATAGTTCATGTTACAAAAACCTTCTTGACTTGTGTAACTAAAAGTTTGAAACGGCCCAGATAAATAAGTGAGTAAGTAAATTCCTCAAACTCAAATATCAATAAACTCATTCACAGTAAACGCGTTCTCAGCTTAATTTTCAAACATCTAATTGATCAGCTAATCGATTTTCGATTAGAATTAGTTGAAAATTGCTAATCAATTAGAATTAAAATTAGCTGCAGGTCTAATCGATTAGCTAATCGATTAGCTAATCGAGTAGCTAATAATCGATTAGTTACCCATCTCGGAACTATCCTATTATGCTGTAGGCTATTAGATATTGCTATATTGTGTTATGCTAGGTTATGTTACTTTATATATTTTATTGTATTATATTTTAACATATTTATATATTTTATTGTATTATATTTTAACATATCATTTCCCATTATATTCTGTGCGAATAGTTGCACAAGGACCTTGATATAGCGACACGAATGCCATGCACTCAAAGGCGATACATCGCCGGCCTAGATAATGATGTACTTAGAAAATTACGGAAAGTTCATGTGCAGGCTAAAGTTTGAACTGTGGTCTCAATTAGTAAAGTTTTCCATAAGTGTGGAGCCAAAAGAACGATATTTTGTTAATCGACGACTAATTTTGTTATGAGCATCTCTTCTCTACTGCGACTGTGTTGACCATCTGATACTCTTTAGGCGGATGAAGAAACTGATTTAGCGGACTTTATCCTTTAAATAACTCTGCGCGCAAGTACGATGCGCCACTCCCAAACTCCCAAAAATAAATAAAACTCCCTTTTGTAATTATGCTGTTAGTGTCAGATCAATTATGCTTGCAGCGAGCTCATTGCATAGGGCCGTTTCGCTTTTATCTTCTGCAAGCACGTGTCGAAGGAGGAACCTGTTTTATGTAAATAGCATTAACATAACACCAGCTGAATTACGATTTTCTTTTAGGTGCTGGCGAATAAGCTAGCTGCCAGGGCTTAGCTTTCTGAGCACTGAGAAAATTCGAAGCTTAGGATTATCATGACTAAAAAATGCGACTCGCCGACTGCAGTGCCAAACAATCCTGCGATATTGAATCGGTTTATACAAAGCCGCAGCTTAAGCTCACTTTTATTATTTTAATTAGGCCTATATATTCGCTGATTTGGTTATGGTAGTAACAATCTTCTGAATGCAAAAGCATGAATTGTTTCAGATGACTGTGTTTCATATTGTTGGAGACCGGTAAAAATCGATTTTCATGTGTTCGGGGGCTTTCTTCAGTCAGATATTAGAGATGAGAACCACTGCAAACTCCGCTGTAGCAACACAACGAATTGCACTGGAATCGACTGGGACTCAAATTATTGCTATTTGATATTAACTGGAACATCAACCACGCGCAGAGCAGGAGTACGTCACTGGAACATTGCAAGAACTTTGTCAACCAAATGTCAGAGTTAGTACAATATTTTATCTACTGTGTTAAATTCCAGGTAATGTGTGTATCTGTGTATTTTGTACAACGTTTCATGGAGTAGCCTACATTATCGAGCATCCCTACTTTGAAGAAGGATTTTGAGAGAACTTGTATCGAAGGCTGTTGAAATATCACGTAAGCAGGGCTACCGCGGCACGCAAGAGAAACTTTTCGAAATAGAAATTGTTTTGCAGGGAAACATATTCAGGAAAATGGCCAAAGAAATTTTGAATATATTTTCCCATTTAAAAGTTATGCGTGAAAAGACGCTTTGTGTGGATCATGGTTCTCGTGTCCTAATAGGGCCTACTGCTGAAAACGTTTCCCTATTGTGTGAAGACAAATTCGACGTCACGCTTTTCCTTTTTTTTCTTTTTCTAGTTTGAAATGCAGCATGAACAAATGTTGACTTTTAGGCCAAGAGTTTATACTAAAATTCCTATCGAACTTAATTTTGCAGTTCATAGCCATTTTTGCATTGATTAATTTCACATAGCCTAATTATTCAAAGTAAAGATTTGTGTTCTTTAAAACGGCAATAAAAAATTTATAACGCGACCGCCGACCATTTTGAATAGAAGCGTTTAGCCGAAACCATAGCCAACATGCCTGTGCTAATTTAGTGATTTAAGAAGTTTCATTTGTTAAAGATACTAAATAGCCCCAATCTCACTGTAACTTGACAGATTACGTCTTGCGAAATTTGAAAATGCAAACATCTTGAATTGCTTTACAAAATGCAAAATTACCTAAAATTTATCCAGTTTAGGCTATAAACCGACTTTGATCTCTTATGGCTCAGATGATAGGGGCGTTAAACCCATTCATGTTAAAGTTAATTTGTTTGTTGTAATGTTGTGAATCCATAGCAAATTCTACACAATATTCCATTTACACATCTACCGTACGAACTACCAAAGATAATACATCTCCTACTGTTAGCAATACATCGAACACCATGGCACCTCTGCAGAGCTCAACGAAATCTTCTGAGAATTTCATATCAGGTGACTTCAATTGATATCTTGCTACACTTTCACTCAGGGCTGACACTCATCATGATATTGCGTAAAATGAATCCACTCTGTGAGGAACCTTACCTTAATAATTATGTGTCTCAGCTATTCCTCCAAGAAAGAGTTGCGTGTGCGTGTGCGTTACGTGTAGGTCTACATTACTTAACGTTCACCGATGTAGGTAAACGCAGGGTCTTGTTGATGTTTACGTGCAAGCGCAGTGAAGTTGAGACATCTAGAGCCCGGTTTGGAGTTGGATGGGTAAACACAACGCGGAACACCATGCCAACTGGTGTAAATGCCAGCTCTCAAATTTGTCATTGGGTATAATTATGAAAACCAACACAATTTAGGAGTTTTATGGGTGCCAGTCATTGGTGTCACTCCTGCATGCATAGGCGTAGCTACATTGAGGCACGAGTTGCCTCCTCTTACTTTTTCATATACTGGAAATTCGATTGACCAATGAACCCAATGACCAGGATTTTGCCAATGGTCTGTGAAGTTGCCTCCTCTTGAATTTAAGTCTGGCTACGTGCCTGCCTGCATGATATGCTACACCGGATGTTGGTTACCGGAAGTTTGGTCAAAGCCTTTTTGGTCAGGCTATCAAATGGGTAAGATAAATATCCAGATCCGGTCATGGTCTCCTTTTATAGAAACATCTGTCACTCTACATTTGAGCTCAACAATACAGCCACCACAGACTGGACGTTGTTCCAGGACTAAACTACAGCTTGCGAGATGTGTAAACTATGGAAGTCGTAAACAAAAAATTGTAACCCTGAAATAAGTGAAATCTTAGGATTTGCTGCTCGGACGATGCGAGCAACTTCACAGTTAGGAGTACAGCGGTAGTACCTGTTTTCCCACTGGTTGAAACACGGAATAAGCTTCATCGGGCTGAAGAATAAGAGATGACAACCTGAGAGGCCTTTCCCAGATGAACTGTAGAATACTTCCAGTGCAAGATTAATTTTCATAGAAACCAAGTCGGGAGAGTCAATGCACTTGTTGTTGTGGCACAAAGTATTTGTGCCATCTTAATGTGACCGGGTAAAGGGCAAAAGACAGGAAGCAGAAGAAAACGGTGTCAATGTAAAGCAAGAAGTAATTATTAATAACGTGTTTGATAAAATTTATGATAAAACAAAGATCATTTCCTAAGGTCTGACCTATGTCAGAAAATGAATGAGAGAGAGAGAGAAAGAAAGAGACAGGCAGACAGACAGACAGACAGACAGACAGACAGACAGACAGACAGACAGATAGAGACAGAGACAGAGACTTTGTGGCCTTTGGTTGTTCGGATCTGCATATTTATTCTTGTTTTAGGTGATTTATTATTCATTGTCTGCACTGGTGACACGTGATATTTTCAGGTGTCATTGTATTGGCGGTATTGTTGGGACTTTGCATTTTAATCATAATCGGACTCGTTATAAACACCATCAGAATTGGACGAAAACCACACCAGAAAAGCGACGTCAAAAGTGTTGAATTGGGCGACAAATATGAAAGCATACAGGTGTGTAAAATGATCGGCAGTTCACAAATACATCGTACCGGTAATCTTATCGTAATTGTAAAATCCGCATTTTTTCAGGACCACAAAATTGAGTCGATGGAACCTGCATATTCCAGGTGCCCTTTCAAAGCAAGGTGGATGAGGCATATATTTTGTCAGGTTTTGTGAATATAGGGCAGGTCTATATTAAAGATAGTCATGCGATGCTTCGTTAGTACCCTAAAGAATTAAATCTAAGAAAAATAGACGCGAAAAACAGAAGAACAGCAATAGTCCTAGTATTGTTCGAAAATAGGAAATGCGACTTGCGGCATGCCAACGTTATGTCAGTGTCACCAGTGGCGTCTAATGGTTATTGAAGAAACAGTCTATAATATGGACATTTCTGTTCAAATAAGAATTTCAATCAGATAAAAAAATGCAATATATTGAAAAGTGTTAATTATTAACCTTTACAGAGGGCTGAGACAAAAGCGAAATCCGAAGATGGAACATACACGGATTTAGTTCACGGAAATCCCAACGAGCCTGTTTACGAACCAACAAACTGATGATAACAGGACAACAATAATCGATTTGGCTGCGATTGTACAAAGAATGTGCTCTGAATCACTTAGATTCAGTATATAGCAGAATCTAACAATTATCTAAAGTTAATTACAAATTTATGGTTATTGATGAAACTTATTGCGTTGCTGCTGCAGGAGTTGTTTCGTCTGCTGTTTTCTAGGTAGGCTACAGTTCGTAAGTTGGCGCCAATTGTGATTTGGCGCCAAAAGTGACTATTCGCTCATCCATCCCATTAAGGATACGTTACCTGAAGGCCGCACTTACTTCGCGGTTGCCAATTTTCTAATATTCTAACATTTTTCAATATTGTAGCATATAGTAGACTTGAACTCTTACATTTATGTGTTAGACGTTCAAATATTAATCGGAAAGTTATCTAGGCCCTGGCCATTTTAGCATTAGTTGTAGGTGTAATTATGACGACGCCTGCCTGGCAGAGGAAGTAAATTTGCATAATAGAAGTAACAGCTAATTCATGCTAAATAATTACCTGTTAATCAATTAATTACCTATAGGCTAACTAACTTTTGTGCCCAGATGCGGTGTGTCATCTGGTAATGTTATTAAACAAATGTTGCTACTATAGGATAAGAAATAGCGGTAACGCGATTACTTTGTGCCTCAGTGCATCGTAATTATTCACACGCACCCACACACACACACACACGCACACACGTCGCACGCGCGCACGCACGCACGCACACACAAACACACGCACAAACACACGCACGCGACGCACGCACGCACGCACACACAAACACACGCACAAACACACGCACGCGACGCACGCGCACAACTTTCTTCTTCACAATCTGACTATTTCGACCATGGAACCTTTTATTCCTTTATACGAGCTTCGAATTCAATATTCCTTAGAGTGTGCTGTACCGTTTTGATATTCAAAGAATAACTTTAACATAGGAAAATTCGAAATCGATTGCAGTATTGGACAAACCCAGAGAATGACTGGTAACGTGTTGTGGAAAAGGCAACGCTCTGGAGAGGGACAAGGCAGAGTCGGTGATGATGAGTCCGTTGAGGAACTAAAATTGACAGAGAAGTGACTTTTGCCTCTATCATATGGTTTCCGGGTCTAAATTAAGTAAGTAAGTAAGCAAGCAAGCATAGCCTTTATTACTCCATTAGCATACGCACAATGGGACAGCGAAATAGAATGTAAAATAACACATAGAAGTAATAATTATGCATAGTAATAATAATGAATAGTAAAGTTCTGAAACATGTTAATAAGTGTAAAGCATCCTGGTAATGAATCCATTTCTAGTGAGGAGTTCAGAACGTGGAATTTCACGGTTGTGAGGACGATGCCGTAATGAGTATTGTGATTCATGAACTGGAGGGAGTAAACCGTGGAGAACATGCCCAGGGTTAGCCAATATATTGGAAAATAGAGCGCGGTCAAATTGTCAAAGAGGTCTCGTTCCGGTAGTGAACGCTAGGTTGCACTCAAACCTTCATTTGCAAGGTGGTTTGACCTCTATTGTCAGTTATCTGTGAGGGATAAAGCGAAGGTCTCAGTAGAAGGTCGGTTCATCGGGCTCGGGGTCGTAAAATCCAATATTGTTATGACCATCGTATGAACAACGCATGACTGTTGTTTAAGGTCACATGACATGTGTCACTGTTTGCCTTCGGCTTCACAGGAACTACAAGTAATGTAATGGTTTTGGTGATTATTTTATGATTTTGAGGTCAGGCAATGCAAAAACATGATCTTGTAGCTCAAGGTGTATTGATCCTATGGTTAACCCTTCACGGGAGCCATAAGCGGTAGAATTTGTGATTCTGGTTTTGGTGTTGTTGAGGGATTACAACACTTTCCCAAAATAAGATTCGTCCTCCTGCGTCATGGCTCACAGAGAAACAGCTAACTTTCTGCAAAAATCCATTGACCTCCAACTTGATTATATAGCGCCTAAGTCAATAAGGCTTATCTTTATATATTATTTCATCCTTTTCTAATTGATCTAACATAGATGCACGTCAAAAAGATTCTTGGGAACAGACAAGTTATTCGAAACGTTAATTTAAGGCCACATCAACGAGATTTAGATTCCAGAAAATAATTAGCTATCTCAGTGCATGGATGTTTCTGTGGATTTGACACGGAAGGAAACTGCTTAGAAACCGGTTATACTATGGATTCATTTTTTACATTAAGCAGTAGTCAAGTTCCAAATTGCTGATCTGAATATCCAACGTTTAGAGTTCACGACTTTGAGTTCATCGTAGTGCAGTTTTCATTGGTCATAATCATAATCGTTTTATAGATGCATTTCTTCGGAAATTATTTATTTCTATGTCTATAAATTAACGGGTTTTATAGGTTTATTTCTGGGCACTTTCATATTCCACTCTAGGCATGATTTATTCGACACAGGCGTTGTGTCCCTATTAAGGTGTCATAGCACTGAATGCTAGTGCTACATGTGCCTAATAAGCTGGAGGCCTTGCTGACGTTGCGAGGAAAAGGCTGTGGGATATGTTTTTGAAGGAGAGCTCGAAAAGATGTTGTCGAGATAGTTTGTGGTGTTCATAGCTGATGCTTGGTTAAGTTGGCAAACCGCAACTTATTACATTGTAGGGAGGAAAAAGATAACTTGGGCTTTAGCTGTCGATTAGGCCTACCGGCAGACCGTCAATAGATCGTATCATGTGTATATTAAATAGGGTCAAGCATTGCTGCTACGAAGCTCAAGTCGGTCATGGTCTAAAGACAATCAGCTTTGTTCTGCTGTTTAGGGCAACGATTGTTACCGCATTGACTGTGAGGAGGTGAAGTCAATGACAAATCAATGCGCACGGCACTTGATCATCGTTTGCCCATGACCGACTTGAACGTTGTACACCAACAATGCTTGATCCGTCTAAGCGAGCTTTGAGGTCTGTCCAGAGTTATCTGATTAAGACGGCCGTTGACTTACTGATAGCAGCGTTGCATAAATAAGTAGGTGAAGTGGAGACAATTTCGAGGCCGATGGCTCAGGGCCAGGCTATCCAGCAACTCGATGATCATGCACTGACTTGGAAGAAAGCAAAACTCGACTTGCTTTAGAAACACACAACCTTCGAGTGTTCCACGAAAGGATTCTGCGGCCAGCCTACTTCTAGTCATCAAGTCGTGCACTGACAAGATGAACTGAGTGATATTCGTACGCCGTGTATTCTTCGATCTGCCCAGGGAGTGGCAATAGGAAAGTGTAACCGTGTTCTGACTTTCTAGTTATTTGTCTACAGATCAGCTTTCTGCCTTAACTCTAACATCACTTAGGCTGGCGAGGAACACCTTCTAAAGGTAGGCAGACGGCGATACATAAATGCTCACTGACACACATACATACATACATACATATGCATTTGCATATATTTCTATTTATACATATAGACACATATACATTTCTTCATGCATACATATTATATACAATATACATGCATGCATAAATATATTCATACCATCGACGTATATTGAGTGGACAAAGCATAGCACAGCTAAAGTTGTACTGCGAAGTGAAACCTCCGCTTACTGAACTTTCTGACGTCCATGACGTCAGACAGAGCTTATTAACATAATAGGCTCTGTGCTATCCAATAAACATCGAGGATAAGATTATTATCGGCAAGCCGTTTGCTTGCCGGTGACGTCATGCACTGCAAATAACGTCGCAGGCACGCAAACGTCTAGGCTTCAGTTTGAATCTCTTATACTGTGTCCACCCAATATACGACGATGATTCATACACATACGTTGAATATGACGATTGTTTGTCTGTCATCGTTTAAATAGATAAGACATATATGTAGGCAGTGAAGCGTGTTCGATAACGCTTAGACCTACCTACAAACAGGTGAACCATAGAACTTGGTGTAAAGTGTGCTCAGTTGTGCACAGATAGTCTATGAGCTATAACTGTATTTAACGAGGAAGTTTTTTCCTCAGTCTCTAGTCGCGTTTAATTTGCTCTGATTTACTATAGGACATAGAAGCTCATAAAATTGATCTAATATGGATACCTCTGAACTGTGGAGAATTTCTTTTTATTTGTCGATTTCGCTTCAATGTCTGGCACCTTCAGTGGCACAAGGTTAGTAAAACAAAAACTTCTTTGATTAGACTATACAGAGCTAGACCTATCAATATGAATTCCATTAGTTCATCTTGCTCTCTTAGATGCACTTACAAAAGTTTGTGATCGACAAATAAATTATTCAAAAGTTTCGTTAGGTGTAGACAAGTAGGGCCTACCCTATCTCTATCTACATTTAGTTAGGTGTAGGAAAATAATGACGATTTAGTGTGGTGCACTGTATTTTGGAAATACGATGCAGGTTTATGTAAATAAATTATGTTTACCAATCGCGACAAAATGGTAAAAGGGGCTATAGTAATAGGGTAGTTACATTTATAACGTTTAAATGTAGCCAATCGTGAGTGTACATGTACATGAATGGCTCGTATAAAGTATATATAGCCTAGTTTGGTTAACGTTTTAATAAATCAGTCGTACTCTGTTCGAGTTTGTTGGTGGCTTACATTTGGTTGCAACGGTGGGATTTGACATCATCCCTGGTCACCCAAAAATTCCTACGAGATTGCTGGTTTCGACAAAGTATCATGGTGCAAGATCTTGACGGTTGTCCAACCAAAAGAAGACATTAAAAGCTTAAGGTCAGTAGTTGTCAAGTCTGAGTGTTGAGTGGGAAGAGCTACAAGTTGAACTTTCTGTTCCTATTGCTATGTTGATGATGGGGCATTTGTTTAAAAGTAACGGGCGTGAGCTTTGACGCCAGGAATACGTTACAGACACTTGTAATAATGTCATTTCTTATAAGAATTCTAAATTTCATAGCTATCCTTTGTGAAAGTACTGGACCTGACTGTATATCACGCTGCGAGGTCACGCACAATGGCGTCTACCAGTGGTGTGCCAGATGCGACTACTTTCTTCTATGCTCTGGAAGTAAGGAATTCTACGTGCCCTGTAAACAAGGCCCGTATTATGATCACGCAGTCAAGGCCTGTGTTTACAAATCGACCACCTGCCATGAATGCTACGACGACCTCGGCTCAGCGACGACGAGTAAGTATGGACTACAGATCAGTTAGAATCGTCTTTGGTTGGTTCACATGGAATTCCAATTAGTCTACTAATATGGATAGAAATTAGGAAGTAAACGAAACCAAAGTGCATGTCTTTATACAACATTCCGGCTTAATAACATTTACAAAGATCTGCAACATCCTATACCCAATTTTGTATCATGAGAGAAATTGGTAGTTGACGGTCTGCATCAGTGAGCTCTGCGTTCCTGTTTTCAGCCAACCTAGTCGACGGTCGATGCGTTCTGCCACCTGTGGAGACCTGTTGGTCCCGCGATTAGTACGACGCTGTAGGCACTTCGTGCTGTCTCATGCATCGGGAGCAGTCGGCAACCCCATGGTCTCCCGCCTGCGGCGTTTCATGGAGTTGCTAAGGAAGCAATTATATCACGTCTTCTTTATGCTACCCGGCATGATGGGGCCTCGTTTCAGCCGGGACCGTTTAAGGCTCGAGCGCTTCCTCAACAAAATGTATCGCCTGAACTTTTTGACATCAAGCTCTGAGCGGATCGAATCATTGATCAACACGGCCGAGAGTCGACTATTGAGGGCTGTAATCGGCACCGAGCAGCTTGTTTCCGCCCACATTTCAGAGCCAATATAACTTGTGTCCAGACCGCGCAATTTTGAACTCCCTGTTAAAGACGATACTAAATATATCCCCAGGACTCTCCATAGACGATAGATAATTGACAAACTACTTCATCAATTACAGGAGCATAACTCCACATAAGGGAAGGTAAATAGCTGTGGTAAAAGAAAACGGTAACATTCATAATATCGGGATACATATCTATGTAAACAACCTCGTCCGAAATATTCTAAGAACCCGTTGCTAAGAGATAGCCCTAAGTCTGCACGATAGGCGCCGTATATTGATTATTTATATTATTATTTATCTTGATACACTAATAAGAATATTAATTAATATTAACACTCCTGGTTGAAAGCCGTGTTGAAATATATAAAGAAAATATTTTTATCGATATTTTTATTAGTGTATCAAGAATTTTTACTTTAGGTAGGCTATAGTTTTAATATAATTTGCCTGGTTGAAAGCCGTGTTGAAATATATAAAGAAAATATTTTTATCGATATTGTTATTAGTGTATCAAGAATTTTTACTCTAGGTATAGTTTTAATATAATTTGCCAGGTTTGCTTTAATTCCTTACCATGTCAGATGAATTCTAAGTTATGACATTTGTTCCCCATTTTCTTCGTAGCTTTTCACTTATTCATGTAGTTTTTGAACTTGTTCCTGTCAGCAGGTGTGGAATTTTGTTAAAAGCAGCGTGTAATTTGGATATACTTTTGCATGATTATAAAGTGTCAACTGTCAGTAGGTTCACAAGATCCTAAATGCAACGAAATGCTTGACGTGCATTATAGAGAGGAGTCCTCTTTTTCTCAGGCTTACAGATACTGTAGTTACTCTAGCATCAGTTAGGCTGGCGAGGAACACCTTCGCAAGGTAGGAAGACGGCGTTACATAATCGTTCACTGACACACATAACCTACATACATACAAACATACATAATGCATAAATAAATTCAAACACACATAGGCCTACGTTGAATATGACAATAGTTTGTCTTTTATCGTTGGATTAGGCCTACATTAAATTTAGCATTATATGAGCCAGTCAAGTGTGATTGACAGAGCGATAACGCATAGGCCTACATTTCAACTCGAGTGCACCTTAACACTTGGTGTGAAGGTTCACTCTCTTTCATTGTGTTCTAGTTTACTACTAGTCTCATACCAAATAGAAGATCATAAAATTGATCTAATATGGAATACTGTAAACTGTGGAGAATTTCTGTTTTATTGACGATTTCGCTTCAATGTCTTGCACCGTCAGTGGCACAAGGTTAGTTAAGCAAAAGCATTTTTGATTAGACTACAGAGCAATCATTATAGATTAGGTCCTATATTATTTCATCTTTCTCTAAATTATTGAAGTTAGATGCGTTTACAAAAGGTGGACAAGAAAATTTTTCAAAAATATTTAGGTTGCTGTAAGAAATATTCTTCCTCCATCTGCCCGTAGTGAATTATAGGAATATGTCTTGTCTTCAACCATCCTCGATCCGAGGGTTGGTCGCTCCATGGACAAGTCTTCTCCACCTTTTTCTATCTTCCGTCTCCGTCAACAATCGATGAAAAGGCATATTCATCCATGTGCTGATGTTGTTAAGCCATCCCATTCTCGGTCTTCCCCGCGTCCTTGCTCCTGGTACAGTTCCCTGTATAATCTCCTTTTCCAGGCAGTTTCCCTGTTTCCTCACTAGATGCCCAAAGTATGTAAGTTTCTTTCTTTTAATTATAGGAAATTATAGGAATATAATGAGGCTTTATTGAGTGAAAGTCATTGGAACTGTTTAGCAGAAACCACCGTTATGTCATAGATTCCATAGAACCAGTTTATGCTTTGTTTCAAAATCTGGTTCCTCTCCTGTTGTCTTTTGTCTACTATAGATTTCATTGTTTTGTTGAATGTTTGATGGTTACTGGCAGATTATTGAGCTATCACATTTCGCTTGTAGGCTGTTTATCTGTTTCTGTGGTTGCTTTTAAAAATTTTTACCCAGAACAAGTCAGGACTGGCGTTTCCATCGGTTTGAAATGGAGTGACATAGATTAATGCTGTAGACGCATTCTATAAGTTATTTGATTAGACAGGATTTGATTAGATCGCCCAGAGGAGACTAGACTAGATTACATCAGAGAGTAGACTGGACTGGCGTAGATTAGATTACAGTCAACGCGACTTAAGTGCACAACCGATAATTATATTATTCGTCTTTCTTTAAATTCCTCCAAAACCCAACTCATTATTTTGGTTTGGTACAGCAACTCCTGAAACTCGATTATGCCTTACTCTCTGAAAAATTTTCGGATGTCACATTCTTATCTAGTGTCCGTGACTTTGGTGTCACCATAAATAGCTCTCTAACCTTCCCTGAACACATATCCAAGCTTACCCGCTTTTCTTACTTCCAACTTAGGCGTCTCAGGGCTATTCGCAGATCTGTTTAATCCTCTACCTTCACCTCAATTGTCCATGCATTCGTCTGTTTTCGAATTGACTATTGCGATTCTGTTCTTGTTGGCTTACCCAAGGTTCGTCTATCTCCTCTACAGTCCGTACTGAATTCCGCTGCCAGACTTATTGGTCGCCTTCCTCGCTTCTCTCGCATCTCTACATTTATGGCTGATCAACTTAACTGGCTACCTCTCACTGCGCGCATCCAATTCAAAGTTCTCATTCTCGTGCTCAAATCTCAACTGGGTCTTGCTCCAAAATATCTTTGTCACCAAATTCTCTGTCCCCTCTCTGTCACGTCATTGCGTCCTCTCAGACCCTTTGACCGGCTTGACCTTTTCGTTCCCCGTGTTAGGACCACATTGGCTCAATCCAGATCCTTTGTCTGCATAGGTCCCTCCCTGTGGAATGGGCTACGCTCTACAATCCTGTCTGGTAGCATCTCTACCTCTTTCACTCACCTTAAAACCTTCTTTTTCTCTCGGGGTACCTCGCACTGGGAGCGCTTCAGAAAGGCTATGAGGAGCGCTTTATAAATGATAAAATACAATACAATACAATTATGTGCTTAGAAGCAGGCCGGTTCCGTGTTAATCCAGGATATTTTAGTGCAGGACAACTCCTGGAATGTGCTTGGCACATACGCGAATAAATCGGTTATGTGAATAGTCGACTAAAAAGCCCGTTATGCATTGCCCTGCGTATGTCAACGCCTCTTAACCCTTTAACGACGAGCTGCATTGGCAGTTTAGCGCATTCTGGCCGCCTAGACAGTAACTGCTTAGACAGCAAACGTCTTCATCTGTTCAGTGGTCTGTCTTAGTGGCACTGTGGCCTGTATCAGCAGCAGGTACCGTAACATTGCTACTGTTCATTCCGACAATCCGGAATGTGCAAACTCTATCATAAACATTGTTCCTGTAGCTTGCTTGACACTCGCTTTTAAGTTGTAAAAACGATGAATGACTGGGCGCGCCTGAAAGAATTTGATGTTAGCAGAACGAATAGAGATGTTTAAACGCCTATCAGCATACAGCGTATTTGGAGGAGTTATAAACCGACATATTTTTCGTCTTTGCTCATGCTCAGGTTCACAAACTTAATATGGCACGCTTGTTTAATTCCGCAGTTGTTCAAATACTAGATTTTCTACCTGTTTCTGCCTGCATTACATATTCAGGGATGGTATTCCTTTCGGATTGCTTATTCTTTATAGTTTGTCCACCAGTCTCCGGAGCCTTATGGACTTTAACTGGATCTGTAACCTTTCATATAATCACGCGATTTTCTTCATTAGCGGCACTTCACTCATGTATTTTTATAACGGCGCCATAAAAATATCCGTATTAGATTATGTTATAAAATTCAATGTTGTTCTGATGATATAGCCTAATCACTTGACACGAAACGGAAATGTTTTACTACAATCTAATAAAACCTCTCTAAGTTGGTGTTTTACTCCATATTATGCAATTACCAGTAGGCCTATGTTATAATCAATAATTTATTTTGTGATGAATAGGCTACTTGTTGTTCAATGCTATGCTTAAATATTTTATACGTATTTTTCTTCTTCAGCCGAGGATGAATGTTCTTCACGCTGTTGGAATCCAGTTCAACTAAACTATGGGGTTGAAGAGGACATAATACAAGAAGAAATTCTCAATGAAGATGACTGTAAGGCACTTTGCCTTAACACTGAAACGTGCATCGGGATCAATTGGGACAAAAATTACAACCGATGCTGGTTTCAAACGACGCCATATACTCTAGTTTTCAGGCCGTATATTAATCATTGGAGTGTGGCTAATTGCACAGGTCAACCACATACTCAGCTTCACTTTTAGAGTGTTTCACGTCTAGAAGTACTTTTATTAGTATTATTATTTAATATTTTACGTCATGCGTCGCACTTCATGTTATGACATGCTACATTACATTATTAGAAGACATTATATTGTATTTATATTGATTATATTATATTATTATATTGTATTGTATTGTATTTGAACACTTGTTATAGCGCCCCTTCCAGATTCCTATTCAGAGGCGCTCCCGAGTCCCGACTACTGCGCGGACGCTGAATCGGAGTTTCACGCCGAAGCGCATGAGCAATTGCGAGTGAAGGACTTGCCCAGGGTCCCTTTACGCGGCGGCTTTGAGGTGGATTCGAACCCGCAACACTCCAGCTGCAAGGCACCGAACATACCCCTACACAACCGCGCCCCAGTTGTATGTGTTGTATTGTATTGTATTGTATTGTATTGTACACGTTTATATTGCGACCGAGCAACCCGCAGTAAAGGTCCGAGAAATTAATCTCTGATAAACCGACCGACCGGGAATCGAACCCGGGCCGCCGGCGTGGCGAGCGGGCTATCAACCCACTCGGCCACTCAGGACCCCTTTTATATATATATACTATATATTATACCATATCATATCATATCATATATCATATCATATCTAATCGTATCGTATCATAATTAATTATCTTATTTTATTTTATTTTATTTTATTTTATTTAATCTTATCTCATCTTATCTCATCTCATTTCATCTTATCATATCTTATATTACATTACATTATATTATATTATGTTATGCTATATTATATTAGCGTTTTCTCTCTATGATGCGCTAGCTGTTCTGAGGTGGGGTCTGGTAATGTGAAACTGCTTGCCTTTTGCGGTGGGAGGGTTCGAATCTGTTGGATACAGTCGCTTTAGGACTTAGCCGCGCACTACGTCGTATTATTGACAATGACAGTCTATTGACAATGGTAGAGCCTTCCACATATATGCCTTGACTTCAGTGGAGCCATCAACACCGTACACCACCAGCTACTCTTTCAAGACTTACCAAAAGCTTCGGTGTCTCTGGGACTACCTTAAACTGGGTAAGCTTCTTACGCTGGTGACCGTAATCTGCAGGTTGGCATCGGTACCGCTCGGTCTGACCCCACACTTTGCACTGCTGGAGTACCACATGGATCTGTCCTTCCCCCTTTATTATTTACAGTATTTACTGCCCCAATCAGTCGTATAGCTCTGCACTTTTGAATCCAATTATAACAGTACGCGGATGATACTAAGCTACATATTGCTCCGTCACACGTTGATCAGTCAGAGTAACTAAACTTGAGGAGCGCCTCTCATCTATTGATGCAAGGTTCTGCGTCAGCGGTTTGGCCCTAAACCCATACAAGTCTGAGGCAATTTTGTTCGGTTCATGCCAACGCCTGCGCTCTTTCCCTTGACGTTCTAACATCGACCTCGCAGGCACTGCTGTGCCACTTTCCGATACTGTCAAAACAATAGTGGTAACTCTGGACAGTAAGCTCACATTCCGATCGCACATAACAAACCGTTGTAGATCTTGTTTCTATCACATCATTGCAATACGTCACATCAGGTCGGCTCTGACTAAAAATATGCCTCAAACCATAGACTGTTCACTTGTATTGTCTCGCCTTGATTATGCTAATTCGCTTTTTGTGGGTCTCTAAGACCTCGAATTCAACAGGCTGCAACACATCCAAAACTCCTTAGCTCACGTAGTACTGCGTGTCCCTCTACGAACATGCTCCTCAGTCCTACTCCAACAGCTGCATTGGCTTCCTATTGAATTCAAAATGAAACTTAAATTGGCCTGTTTGACCCACAAACCCTCAACACCAGCACACCTACTGCACCACTAACTCCTTACATTACTCCTCGTTGCCTGCGATCATCAAGTACAGGTCCTTTAGCTGAGCCACGATGTAGAACAGTTATGGGATCTTGTGCATTCCATTCCTCTTATCGAAAGGAATGAATCTACTGCCATTCAGTCTTTTTTTTTAGCTCAGATTCACTTCCTTCCTTCAAAAAGCGGTACAAAACTTACTATTTCTCCTTGGATTCCACGGATTTGGAAATTTAAGTGCATCTTCACTGAGTTGAAATCTTGAAGGGGGGTAAATCATATCATATTATGTCATACTATTTCATATCATATCATATTATATTATACCAGACCATTTATATAGCACCTTTTTATAGGACCTTTTGACAGCGCTTCTTCGTCGGCAAAGATGAAAATATGGTTGAATTATTACGAAACATTTGTAAGCAGATTGAAGCTTGAGCATAAAAATGTCAAAAAAGTTTCTTCTCCGTTTGAAAACTCTTGCAAACTCTGTAGAACCATCCAGCGGAGTTTCTGTCATTACTCATATCATTATTGGTAACGGGATCAGTGATGGCCAAAAGTTAACTAAAAAGTTGCAAACTTTAGTTAAACTAATTTTTTTAGTTAAGGCAGAAGTTCAATTTAAAAATAGTTTAGTTGAAATCAAAGTTATTAACTAAAAAGTTTAACTAATATTTTTAAGTTAGAAAGTTCAAGTAACAAAATCAGCAACTACGCAACCATCTTCCGCAATGAACAGTTAACACTGTCAGCAACTCAACGCGAAGTTTACTTCGCTGACCTGATCTGATGGTTATGTCAGAATCAATCTTCTAATTACCAAAGTGATGAATTCTTACAGATGAATGCGCTCCATACTGTTGGACACGTGTACCAATCGGTGAACACACGTCCCCGGGATATATTCAGCTAGGTGTCGCAGATGAGAACTACTGCAAACTCCTCTGTAGCAACTCGCCAAATTGCACTGGCATCGAGTGGACAAGAAATTGTTATTTGTTAGACCCTCAGTTTTCCTTAGCAACCTACCCAGGAGAACGTCACTGGGAAATCGAAAGGAATCAACCAACCATCTGTCAGAGTTAGTAAATTATTTTATTTATCTTATGTTTTATCCAGGTTTTAGTGTTTACCTCTTCTGGAGAAAAACTTACACGCTGAATGTGATTAAAATTGCAGTTGTAATTAGTAATGTATAGTTGGAGGCATGGGTGCATCTAGATGGGGTTTACTGATTCACCCCCCCTAAATAAATTGCCGATTTTTTTTATATGCAATTTTAGATTCCGTCTGACCTGTGGTATGTCTTAGTGGCACTGTGGTACCTATCAGCAGCAGCGGCCGTGACATTGCTACCGTTCATTCCGACATTCCCGAGTGTGCAAACCGTATAATAAACATTGTTCCTGCAGCTTGCTTGACACTTGCTTTTAAGTTGTAAAAACGATGAATGTTTGGGCGCGCCTGAAATAATTTGACGTTAGCAGAACAAATAGAGATGCTTAAACGCCTATCAACGACTTCTTTGCGCCGTCGTAAGACATTGAAATACATGTACAGAGTATTTGGCACTCATATCTCTAATTGAACGCTTAGATTTACTTCAAATGAATGGTTACTGAAGGCCATCTGCTATTAAGTACCAGTTCCGTTAACCAATTTTACACAGTACATGTGAACTTCTCTTATCGTGTCGCATTCGCATCGTATCTGAACATTTATAAAGCTCCTCCTGTAGTATGGACTATTCAGAGGCGCCCTCAGTGTTGAAGCACCGGGGAAAGATAAACGTCCTCAGGGAACGAGCAGGTGAGGAGAAGAACCCATACAATAGTTTTGCCCGCAGAGCAGGGAGACGGTCATTCCAAGCAGAAGGGTCCACAATAGCAACTGACCGACGTTGGGCTAGGGCGCTCCTGGTTCGAGGGACAAAAAGATGCAATCGGTCCGTAGAGCGTAACGAACGAAGCGAAGTAGCAGATAAAAATGTGCATATAAAATCAGAGAAAGTATTAGGGGCAAAGCCTAAATGAGATTTGGAAACCAGAAAGAATCTTATAGCGAATGCGTAAAGTTATAGGGAGCCAGTGTAGGACTTCAGAGATACATGTAGAGATACGAGCAAACTTAGGAAGACGTGCGATGAACCTGGCTGCAGCATTTATAACGATTGAAGAGTAGTGAGGTCCAGCTCAGGGAATTCTGCAAGAAGTGAGTAACAGTGGCCTATGCGAGTGGTCTATAAATATCCAGTTTAGTTTAGTTCGATTAGATTAGCCTTGGCGCCAGAAAACGGAAGGGGCGGAGTTATCAACCAACTTATCTTTTGTCTTTAGTCATCCCTCAGGTTCACAAATATTGCACGCTTGTTTAGTCCGCGACTTTTCAACTAGGCCTAACTAGATATTTCCACCTTTTGCTGCCTGCATTGCATATTTGGGGTGCTATCTCTTTCGGATTGTTTATTCTTCATAGCTTGTCCACCAGTCTCCGGTGTCTCATAGACCTTAACTGGATATGTGACCTGCCATTTAAGCTCGCGATTTTGCTTATAAGCGACGCTTCACTGATGATTTATGCATTGTGATAACGGCGCCATAAAAATATCCAGATTAGATTATGTTATAAAATTCAATGTTGTTCTGATGATGATGACTAAGCACCAAATGGAAATGCTTTATCACAATGGAACAAACCTCCTCTAAGTTGGAGTTATACTCCATATGTAATAATCAGCATGTTACAGTCAATAATATTATTTACGATGTGATGAATACGTGTTATTCAATGTTACGCTTAAATGTTTTATACCAATTTTCCTGTTTCAGTCATGGAGGGTTGTTCTGCACGTTGTTGGAATCCAGTTCAAGAAGACTATGGTGTTGAAGATGACACAAAACAAGAAGTAGTTGCCAGCGAAGAGGACTGTAAGGAACTTTGCCTTAACGGTGAAACGTGCATCGGGATCGATTGGGACAAAAACAACACCGAATGCTGGTTCCAAACGACGCCATCGTCTCCATCTTACAGGCCGAATGTTAATCATTGGAGTGTGGCTAATTGCACAGGTCAACCACACAATCAACTTCACGTTCATTGTTTTTCAAGTCTAGAAGAACTGGCATTTCTCCTATTACTAGAATTTTGTACCCGGCTTCGCCCGGGGAGAGTAGGCATCGAGCTTTGCAAAGTGGCGTCATCTGCTGGAAGTGCTTAGAAGGGTCATAATTAGGGCTGTCGACGATTAAAGTCTTGAACTAGTTAACCATTTAAGAATTAACGATTAATTAATCGTTAACTTTCGCAAGATTAAATGTATTCTCCTATTAGTAATAGCAAATACAAAATAAACATTTTTCTTTGTTGATCTTTTATAATTATTATTAATATTTATTGCTAGTTATTAGTTACTTAATATTATTTGTTCATATTATACCCTGCAGTCGATCGAATCGAGTTGTATACGTTCGACTTGGCTCCGCCGACGATCAACTCCATCGACTTCGTCGACTTGGACTGTAGTCTCCTGGCCAAAATTGCTGACCAATGTTGCATTCTTACATTTCCAGTACCTAAATTACTCATGAATTTAAATTGCACACTTCCTCGGACAGAGGTGTGGTGCGCTTATCGTGTACACACGCCAGTGCGTTTGACCTTCTTGTTCCACGAGCGAGGACTACTATGGCTAAATCTCGAGTTTTTGCCTTCATTGGCCCTTCAGTATGGAACCAACTCCCTTCATCAACTCGTTCTTTGATACTATCTGGTGGGCCTGGTGCTTCTTTTCGCTGTCTTAAGACCACTCTTTTCGCTCGGAGTCTTTCGCACTGGGAGCGCCTCTGATTGGTGTTCACTGTGAGAGGCGCTTTATAAAGTTATAAATACAATACAATACTTCCTCAGACTGTCAAACTGTAATTGAACTGGTAAGTAACACGTGTAATGTCTATTCCGCTCCTGAGGCGCTCTATAAATCTTCGTACTGAATTAGAGTTAGTTCAAGAAACTTGAAACTGCTAACGATTACTGAAGTTAGTTAGAGGTTCAGGCTTCGAACCTCTTGGATGGTTCTGTCACAGTTCAGCATGTGCTCCATATTATTATAGACATAGGCCTACAAATACTCCAAATCCTCTACTAAAATTACAAGTATTTTTCCACGAATCCACATGACACCAATTGTATTTCACTTATGACATTACCAATCCGTAAGGCCACAATGTAGGCATTTTTTGTTTTTAAAAAGATAGAGCTAATAGGGCAAATATGCGGCTCCCATTAATTTAATACTCACTGTAGAGTGGACCAAAATGTTGCCACACATCCGAGTGAGAAGTCGCTGCATTCAGTCTTGTTCCAACTTAAGACTTTCGAACGTTGTGAGATCATCGTAAGTGACTACAGAGCTAAAATTTCCTGAAACTACGGCATTCTTAACGCATCTAAATCGTTCCAATTTTCACCGTAAAACTGTGACAAACGTGTCTCTATAACTTCCACTAATAAGTAAATGCCAAGAGGCTCATTATTCGCACTGAACTTCATATTAGGTTCATACGGTAGTTGTGTTTTTACACAGAATTACATCATAATATCACAAGGTCTGTCATTTTGTGACGTAGCCGAAACAATAATAAGTAAAATATTTCAGAGTCGAGTCGAGGAAACAACGATCGTCTCGACTTGTCAAAACTCGACCGGCCAGTAGATCGAGTCGACAATTTTTTGATCGACTCGACTTGGCCGAGTTTACCATCGACTCGATCGGCTGCAGGGTTTACGCTCCCAAACCCGAGAAAATAAGCTAAACTAGCCTACGTAATTAAGCCTGCAGCGAACTCATTGCATGAAGGGCGTTTGGATTTCATTTTATGCAAATACACGTCGAAGGACGAATCTCGTTTATATCAGAGGCATTAGCATTATATTGGCCGACCCTTGAATTTTTATTCAGCGCCGGTGAAACAGCTGGTTGAGAAGACTTAGCATTTTTAGCACTGACGAAATGCGAAGATTAAGATCAGCCTATAACATGATTACAGAAAAGAGATTTGAGTTTAAGAATAATAGTGATTTATAGAATCGGTCTAAGCAATATTGCAGCTTATAAGCTCTCTCATTTTCCTACTTAGGCTATACCTTTGCTTATGTGATCTGGTTATGCCATCCACAATCGTCTAATTGCAAAAGTGATAAATTATTATAGATGATTGTGCTCGATACTGTTGGAGGCTTGTACAAATCGGTCAACACCTGAGTCCGAGTTATCATGTGCCAGATGTTATAGATGAGACCCACTGCAAACTCCTCTGTAGCAACTCGTCAAATTGTTTCGCCATCGACTGGACGGGAAATTGTTATTTGATGGACCCTACAAAAGTCCAAGCGCCCTACAGCGGAGAACGTCACTGGGAAATCGAAAGGCATTTGCTAACCAACTGTCAGAGTTAGAACGTTACTTCATTTATTATGTATTATTTCAGAATGTTTTGTTATACCTTTTCTGAAGAAAAACTTTCACTCTGAATGTGTTTAAAACTGCAATAATAATAAGTAATGCATAGTTGGATGCATGGCGGTATTTTTAGACGGAGTTTACTGGTTTAACCCACGCCTCCAAATGAATTGCCGACGGAGTTAAAACTCAGTTTTCACGAGGACGGTTTTGTTTTTAGTCAAATATTACAGATGAGAACACCTGTAAACAACGCTGTAGCAATGCACCGATTTGCACTGACATCGAATAGGGTCACATTCAATGTGCGACCGTATATATAACTTACGTTATTTTTGTCTATAACGTTCGTGAGTCATTTTCCGGTAAATGCATGAATTCACAATTCAGCTGCCCCAGGTCATTTCTCGAAAAACAATTCCTAGTCTGATTATGCTAAGTGTTGATATTAACATGTTTTTGATCAGTCAACAATTTAAGATAATATTATTTGTAAGTATTTCAAAGCAATAACGTAATTTATTAAAATTTAGTTTGAATCGAAAATGTTCCACTCCGATACTGTTCCTAGGCTCTACAATTTCAAAATGATTTGTATTAAGCCAAAAATTCACGTGTTTCTTATGTATTATATATTCGTGTATGTTTTAAAATACTGGATCTTCACTCTTCAGTATAATTAAAGAAATTTTTTAAACTTGTCCCAGGATTTATGTCTACTCGGTTATCATGCAAAAATAATCTCGTATCTCTCAGAACCATATTTTGGGTCTCCCTGTTCCCTAGCCAATGCACCGATATGTATTAGTCAAGTTATAATTGTTGTTAATTGTTATATACATTGTGCTTCTGGAATAAAGTTGATTGATTGATTGATAATATTTTGGTCTCGCAACTTGACTCATCTCTTCTGTGAAGATCTGTGTAAGTCATTATGTCATCACAAACGATTTGAATGGCACGCCAAATTTCTTACCAATTTTCATTTATTTCGTACCAGATGTGTTTTTATTGTACATCTACTCCGTTACTGCATTTTTGCAATGATTATGAATAAATTTAATTCCAATAATATTTGCAATATAACGCTATAAGGAACCTAATGATCTTAGCGACGATTGATGTGGACGCATGAGCGATAATGTGGTATTTACCATGCTGCTACACAATTTATCTACTCCGTTATCTTTCCACTCCGTTAACATTTATTTGGTAGCTTAGCGGACAGCTATGTAACGGAGTGGAAAAATTGTGCTCGACACTCGAAAGATAGTAACGGAGTGGAGTTATTATAGGCTACATCGTGTGGTATTTTGATGTTGTGGGCAGATTTTTAAGACAATACCATAAATAGGCCTAAATTAGTGTTTTTTGTTTATTCGATCACTGGGAATTATTGGCTCAAATTATTTCTTTTCAGTTATTTGGGCATAGACATTATTCAACTTAACATTGACTCGTTCTATTTCCGTAACGGAGTGGACTTTTTTAATAAAATAAAACTGCGATGGAATCAAATAATCAAATGCATTCTAATTTCTTTAATACTAAAACATATTAGCGTGTCAAGATACACAACAGAAGGTGTACTATATAAATAAATATATCTCATAAAATTATGTATTGAGTAACGGAGTTCACAAATATTTTAGTAAGGTTATTTTTTTCTACCCACAACTTGCTACATTTACATATTAGTGCAAAACCAAATATATATTTGTGAAATAGAAATATTCAAGATTTGTTCGAAAAAAAAAATATAATTTGGAAAGACAATTTTTGCTTGTTCAATTAGTAAATTTAACATGTTACCGGAAAAATGACTTAAGTACGGTACGCGTACGTTATTATGCTGTACGTTGGCGTACGTTAACGTCAATTTATTCTCTCGTGTGCATCACTCATCTGTTCAGTATCGGACTCGGTGTCACTAGAATCACTGCTACATCATCGCAACGACACTCATAATTCCACTCAACAGCTGTCTAGTGATAATCCACATCATTTGTTCTGTCCAAAAGACGATCATTTGCATAAATGTACTTTGTTCATTCTGCAACAGTGCAACTGGAATTACATTTTTAACGTACGCGTACGTTATTCTTTTCGATAACGTACGTACAGTTACAGGCTAGGCTTTACAATTAATTCAAATTTAATACTACTCCATCAAAACACCAGTTAACCCGAAAAGTCTCGGGTGCCAGCCACGGCGAAAGAAACTTTCCAAAATTTATGGTGACAGTATAACGCTTGTTTTTTCTTTTGCTGGTACATAAGCTTATTTTTAGAGAAAGAATAATTGTCTCCACAGCAGTAAAGGCAAACTGTTGATTGGTTAGCAAAATTAATGAACTTGGAATTATCAAACAACATGAGCTAAAGAAGCAGTATTTGCATTGTTTCATAGAGTACTTTTTATATAATAGCAAAGCTATGGCAGTTTAGAGAGTCAAGTTTCTGTGTTTAATAGCATAGACTAGCCTACTTGGTGATGATTTTAATCAGACGATATACATTTGGCTATAGGTCGACAGATATACCATGCTGTATGCACAAAAGTTTCAATTTTTCATCGAAATTGAGTTGCTAGTTGTCTTCATTCGCCATGAACGGGAATTTCATCATACGCTGCTGCTGCACCGCCACGATTTGCATGTTGTTCCGGAGCCATGACAGTATTTCTCACTCCAGTGTACAGTCCAGTGTAAGGTCCTTGATCTTTTGAAGCTAAAGAATAAAAGTGGCTTTCACTAGACATAAGCTGCATATTCGTGTTCTTGTCCACTTGTTACATTGGTTTTGGCACCATTCGTAAGCTTATGATCTGCAAATTCCGTACATGGATCACGGGGTAATGCCCTTTAAGGACTAGCATGGAATGGCTGTCAAAGACAGAGAGCAAATTGGACCATTGAGTAGTTCAAAGGCGATGAGCGACAGACAAATATGTAAGATATATTTAAGAGAGTAGAACGGTAATCAGCTCGCAGGAAGACCATGCGAGAAGCAAAATACATGGTGGCATCCAGTAGTTGTTGAATCGAGTTGCGCATAGTCCAATCTAACTTCGCGTAGCTATGACTTCACCTCAGCCTATTCCAAAAGCAACCTATACTGGGCCTATCGCTTCAGCAAAGTGGTTGCCACACGAAATGAACAATCCATAAGGAACGGTTCGATTGTCCAGTCACTTAATTGAATGTGCATTGTGTTAATTCTGATGGTTTCAAAAATCTTGTAAACCTACACTAACATTTGTTCTATTCTTTACAATCATCTCTTGTTATTAATCCAAATCACTTATACCTTTAGTCAAACCTTTAATCTCGAAAGTGTTCACAACATTCAATGAATATTTCTCATTCCGTTCCTAATTAATCTCTTATTAAATATCTCTTTCAATAGCACATACGATCTAATATCGAGTGCGTTAGTAAAATCAGCTTACCTAAGTGCAAAATGGAAGGATTAACTTTGCGTGACAAAATTGACTGAGAAGAAAACACGCCAAATAAAGATAGATTCAAAATACTTCTTTTAAAAACTTGTTTATAGACAGGTGTAGACCAGTGTTACTTCAGTTATGGTTTTTCAGTTACAGTTACAGTTATAGTTATCTAATTTATGATTTTTCAGTTAAAGTTATAGTTATAGTTAACTGAAATCAGATTTTTCAGTTTCAGTTATTTTTTTTGATTTTTCAGTTACAGTTTAAGTTATTTCTCTTTATTTTTCAGTTATAGCATCAGTTATTTTTTTCACAAGTCATGACTAATGACACACTGACCACAAGTATTCTAAACAGTTACCATAAATATTTACGCAGCAAATCAATGCGATTTAACGTATTGTAGGCTTACTTTAAGGAAAACACGACGTTCCAGATTAACAATTGCTCTGTTCCGACAATTATCGTGCCACATTCGTGATTTTCAACATCCTTGCCAGCAACGGTGTGAACACAACATCGACTTTTGTCATCTGCGGTTTCGTAAACAAAATGTTCCCCCACACCACTTTTTACTGTTCGACCACTACTTGGCTTAAACATTATTCTCGTAGTCGTGGATTGCTTTACGAATTTACGGTTTAGCGCCAACGACAGCACAACGAAAGGAAAAGGAACTGGAAGTGAAACGAACATAGAAAACTGAAAAGTTACCAGAAGTGAAACTAGCATAGAAGACTGAAAAGGAACCAGAAGTGAAACTAGCATAGAAAACTGAAAAGAAACCAGAAGTGAAATGAGTATAGAAAACTGACCATAGACTAGAGTAGAATTACCATTCAAAAAGTAAGAAAAACACTCATGTTTTATTTTTCAGTTAACTTGTGCTATTTTTCAGTTATAAAGTTTTCGTTTTTCAGTTACTATTACAGTTTCAGTTATTCAATATTTTTCAGTTTCAGTTACAGTTACAGTTAACTGCAAGACATTTTTCAGTTATTTTGCTATTTCAGTTATAGTTACAGTTAATAGAAATAACACTGGTGTAGGCCTAAGTAGTGTAAAAATAAATAGGCCTGCACAATGACGCAACTGTACTACAAAACACTAACCTGGTGTTAACGCTGTGTAGGCACTCGATTGCTGACTGTAAGGTGACAGATTTGGTTGCTGTGGATTATACTGAGCCATTTGCTGTCGCGGGTCAAGGTGAAATATCTCTTTCAATAGCACATACGATCTAATATACCTACTTTTGCTGTTGCGGATTGAGTGCAAATACTGGCTGCTGTTGATTGAGCGAAAACATAAGCTGTTGCGAATTGGGTAAAAATTGAATATGTTGATTGGGACCTGATTGCTGCTGATTGGCGATGATAATCTGCTGCTGACCCGGAAAATGCTGACCAGTCATCAGAAACTGAATAGAAAGTTATCAGAACATGAAATAGGAAAATTGCAACTTAATGCAATGCTTTAACTTTAGGTTACATAGGTCAACTGTGATAAATATGTTTTTTTGAATTATGTGTGTTGTCGTGTTTTGTTCCATTACCTTGAGAAGTATTCGAATGAAGTATGACAACATATTTACCAGTTTTCTTTTATGCTTGATTAAAAGAGTTCAGTAAGCCTTGAGATTCATCATTTTACGGCTTAGAGCAGTAGTTTTCAAACGTGGTTCCGCGAAACCCAGGGGTTCCGCGAACGGCGGCCAGGGGTTCCGCCGCATTTCGATATAAATTTAAAAGGCACCAACTGAATTCACAAAATGACTAGCAAAAAGCAAAATTCTTCACAGCATTCAGTCTTGCTTGACATGATCTTATGTTAAAATAATTAACATTATGACGTGGATGTATTGTTGCATTTTATATTTCATTTGACTACATATAGCTTACATGGCCCTATTGTTGAATGAGTCTACTCATGAACATGACTTGTAATTTGGAAGAGGCGTGCATCAAATGGAAATCTAGATAGACCTACGTTTCCAAACGTCGTTCAGACAAATAACCAGGATATTTTACGATTGATTTTGAACAATTTTAACGCCCTGTTCAACAGTGTTAATAATTATTTCCCTTCTATTGACCCCATCTGTTCAGCAGTTGATATACGACTGGGTCAGAAACCCATTTGTTGGAAATAATTATTCTCTAGATCCGTTCACTTTGAAAGGGGAGAAGAACTCGCTAAAATCGCGACTGGGGAGAGCTCAAATTGAAGAATGAGGAGCTGGACTTGGACTAACTTTGGACATTGGTTGAAAAGATAATTTATTGCTCATAAAGACTTGCGAATTCTAATGCAGTTTTCGATAGTTAGGCCTACCTAGGTCCTATACGAATTCGGATTTTTTTACCATGACCACCATAAAAACAAAAAGCGAGAATGGCTGTTGTCTGCTGAGGACGAATTATTACGTGTGTGTCTCTACGATTCGTCCGGGTTTAAACTGTTATACCCCAAACCAGCAGGCACAGATTTTTCCACTAAACTTGACGAAATTTACTTGTATTGTAGTAGGCCTACAGCTTTTCTATAACACTGTTCCAGAATATTTTCAATATTATATCCATCTGTCAGAAATAGTTGCTGGCAAAATGAAAATACTGTTGATCACTGATATCGTTTTATGCACTACACTAGAGTACTAATTAATTACGTATGCATTTGTAGTGTAATGTAATAACCTGTATCACAAGTGCTGCAGATAACTGATATTGAAAGTTTTAAATTCTAGAACCCTAATATCCAAACATTACAAGTTAAAATTACATATGTTTTTTAAATATATAAGCTTATTGGACGGGTGAAACTCGCTGGGTTCCGTGAGCAAATGAGTGCTTTGTGTAGGGTTCCGCCACTACAAAAAGGTTGAAAACCACTGGCTTAGAGTCTAACTATACTTTTCTACATTGAGCCAGTGTGACACTTCGGCCTGTTAGGAAGTGCGATTGTAATTCAAACGCCGCAGGTTCAGTCCCACTAAGCTGTGCAATTTGTTTAGGCCTACACTTAGATATCTCTGTCGACATGCACTAGAATAATTTGTTAGCTGCACTTTACGGTACATAGTAGCCTAACAGACATTGAGAGTAATAGTTCTATTTATTGTAATTGCTGTAACTATTGCAATTAGGCCTATCACACCTTCACTTTTTGGGAATGATTTCATAATAATTTTATCTTTAGTCCGAATGTAATACTAAAAAGGGAAACTACATTACGTATAAACAGACATAGACAGGAAATTTTAAGTGCATGAAGAAATAGTTTGTCAAGAAAATTGGTTCGTGTGTAAAACTGCTGGAGAAGTTGTAACAAAATAAAGGTCTCAAAAGCAGAGATATATCGTAGGTCTTACCCGCACTTTTATCACTTCGATTTGTTTCTTACAAAGATTTTCTGATAAAGCCTGAAGATAGTTTAGAGGCCCGTGACTGTTCTGCCTATATAGGGACCCAGAATTTCTGTCCGCGGGCCTGAATGACATTATCACAAACGAAGATCTAAGTTTAAAAGCTACTGTTGCTAACACCTGTAACGTTTGAATTTTATTGGCATATGCCGTTGTAGAAGTGTTATTTTCACTGCTTTACCCATGGCACTCGCTGTTATACGGGGAATTTTTTTACATTAGCCTAAGTCTCTGCAAATGATAAGATAAATGGCGTTCACTAGAATTTTTAATACAAATGCTATGTTGCTGCTGGTATACCGGTCTTAAGCATAATCTCAATCATTTACCATTATCTAATCTAATATGCTTCAATATTGAACTTAATTTTGGTGTTGGGCAATTTTTCCTCGGCTGACCTGCTTATCCATTAATCCACCTGATGACTAAACTGTGCTATGAGTTGGCAACGCTTGATTTACAGACACGTCTCTATGTCGCCTGCGAAAACAACGAGCTCACAATAGTCAATACTCTGCATTCTGATATTAGGGTTGAACACTGGCTGTTGTTGATTGATGTTTATCATTGGCTGTTGCTGATTGGTGTTGAACCTTGGCTGTTGTTCATTGGTGTTGAACACTGGCTGTTGCTGATAGGGGTTGAACATTAGCTGTTGCTGATTAGGGTTGAACACTGGCTGTTGTTGATTGGTGTTTATCATTGGCTGTTGCTGATTGGTGTTGAACCTTGGCTGTTGTTCATTGGTGTTGAACACTGGCTGTTTCTGATAGGGGTTGAACATTAGCTGTTGCTGATTAGGGTTGAACACTGGCTGTTGTTGATTGGTGTTTATCATTGGCTGTTGCTGATTGGTGTTGAACCTTGGCTGTTGTTGATTGGTGTTGAACAATGGCTGTTGCTGATAGGGGTTGAATATTAGCTGTTGCTGATTAGGGTTGAACACTGGCTGTTGTTGATTGGTGTTTATCATTGGCTGTTGCTGATTGGTGTTGAACACTGGCCGTTGCTGATAGGGGTTGAACACTGGCTGTTGTTGATTGGTGTTTAACATTGGCTGTTGCTGATTGCCAGTCATGAGCTGCTGCCGTGTCAAGCGCCGCTGGATTGGATCGACGAACGTCACATAAAAATGGATATTCTAATTTTCTTAGAATAATAATATTATGAGAACTGAGTATAAGCTAATAACAATATATTACGCTTGCATGTATGTTTGTATATATTAATGTATGTGTGTTGGTGTGCAGCTGCTTGTATTTATGTATGGATGTATGCAGTGGCGGCGCCATCTATACAATTTCAGCAGGTCGGGTCAGGGTCAAGGTAATTATTCAGCAGGTCGAAGAAATTAATGTTTGAGTTTCAATCAATCAATTATTCGCTGAACCAGTTCATCGATACAAATTACAGTGTTGACAAAGATAGTTGCATATACAGCGCTTTGTGTAAACAAATACATAGTTAAGTCAGGAACAATAGACGCACCTAGAAGGGACGGGGTCCCCCTGGATAGAGGCCCAGTTACATAAACATGTGGCTAGTTACTCAGAGATGTCATAGTAATGTGTTATTGAGAATATGTAGAAAAAGAGATGAAATATTTAAAAATTTTATAGACGATAAACTGGGTTAAGACTGAAATGTCAATTACTTAGTATGTATAAGCACGAAGTAAATTCTTAAAGTCAGGGAAATATGTGGAATGTTTAATATCACATAGTAACTTTTTCCATAATAGTGGTCTTTGATATCCAATAGAGAATTTACGGGTGTTTGTTCTAACAAGTGGCACGTATAGGAACGGTTACTTCGAGTTTGGGTAGTAGTTAGTAGATAAGACAGGGGGAAAAGGATACGAAAGCAGGGGGAGCAGATTGTTGTCATAACGGTACACTAGTTCACAAATTTGCACGTGTCTAATTTGTTCGATATTTAATAGATTGAGTTCACGAAAAAGAGGTTTGGTGTTGGAATTGTAAGAAGAGTTGGTGATCGCACGTAGGCCTACTGCTTTTTTGGCAAAATTTGTTGTTTTGTTAGGTGGAAAGGATATGTTGCAGTCCAAATTAGATAATAGAAATTTAAATACAGGTGAATAAGAGCAAAATATAAATCCTTCAGTAGTTGGGAGAGTAGTAAGAAAGATATTCTTTTAATTATCCCAACGTAAAAAGTCATCTAGATATAATTATTGCAATAGTGATCTTATGGCACAGATGTTGATGTTTTAAATGTAAAGAAGATATTAAAAATTCCAAAGAATTTTACATAGCAGTAGGTAGTAAGTATGTCATAAGGCAGGTCAATGGTTAAATAGGCAGGCATAATGACTTACCGCGACCCATGACATAGCTTGCACGTGTGCATTTAATTGCGACTATATGCATTTACGTATTTATGTGGCTATGTTTGCATATTTTTATTTATTTGTGTATGTTGGTGTGTTCGCATGGACGCATGTATGCTTGTATGCACATAATGGTTTAGATTAGGCCTACTCAAACGTTACTCATTTCTTTAAAAGGCGATATTCTCTTACCTGCTTTATTACCTGCTGATATTGTGAATCTGTTGGATAGCAGCATGAACCTCCACAGTTGCAACAGCATACACCAATTTTACAACAGGTAACCAAAGAATAAATTGCGATGATGAACTCTGCCAATGAGAACAGTGCCAGTAGTGCTTGTAGTTTGAAATAATACTCCTACAAAAGTTTATTTAAAATATTAATTAAAAACTTCTGCTGATGTCCTGTGAATTTGTAAATGGTATTAATTAGGGGTGGGCAACGATTAAAAATTTTAATCGAAATTAATCACACGATTAGAATTTTTAACGCCGGGATTAATTTTTAACGCATGTCACAATAGATAACAAGTACAACTAGGCTACTGTACCGACTCGGAGTCATTACGTTGAATATGCGCTATATCAATGATTGCAGTCAATAAATAAAAGCACACAATGCTTTTACTACTTATTTTTACTTTTTAGTGTTTGCTTTTAAGTTTAAAGTTTAAACTGAGCGGTTTAAACTGCTCCGGGAGCAGTGACAATCGCGTTAACTGCGTTAAAAATTTAACGCGTTAATTAATTAGCGCATTAATCGCGTTAATAACGCGTTAAATACCCAGCCCTAGTATTAATATATCATCATGTGTACAACACTACAGTTGGGTTACATTCGTCATATACCCAGAATTAATCGATTTTGTCACCATTTCTTCAAACATATTGAAGCGGGATGGGTTTTCGCTTTTTGATAATAGTACTTTGTGTGTGTATGACATCCTCTTTGCCTGCAAGGTCCCCCTTGCTAGATCCACCTCTCCTCCTCCTTTTCGTCCTCAAAGCCTCCTTGCTAAGTCTCCGGGACTCCCGCCTTCAGTCCCAGGACTTTAGCCTGCAGTTCCCTCTCCCCAGCATTAAGCCATGCCTTCATCCATTCATTCGAGGATTCATATAGCACCTATTCAAGGGAACGACTCAGAGGTGCCCCCGACTCCTGTACGGCCAAAAAGAACAAAAAGGAGGCATGCAGGACCAAGGACTCCGCCTCCGGTCTCGGGACTCTAGCCTACAGTCTTCTTCCCTTACGCAGTACCATTTGAGTAAATACATATAAGCCAGTAGTTAAGAATGCAAATTAAAGATGATTACATAAGAAGAGATTAGAGGAAGAAAAGAACGATTTGTCGAGATTAGTGTCGAGAATACAAGAACTTTTACACAATGTTGTCTACATATTGTTGATAATTCGTGATCGTTTGATGGTGGTGCCGTTAAGCCCTCTGATTTGAGACTTTTCCAATTGTTTATCCACAGTAAGCTGTCTCTTTGAATTAGTGGGCTCGCCTTCTCGATTACTGACCTGATTACGGCTTGATTTTGGTGCGCCATCGTTTTAGATATTGGCGCTATAGGAGTCACTCAGTAATAATTATAATACGATAAAAACTTATAGCAGCTCTTCTCCATCTGCGTGAAGCTTTATGTTATATATATATATATGCTTGTGAGTCACCACATAAATGGAGCTGGGCGAGATCCGATTATTGACAGATGTGCTAACGCTCACAATAACTATTAAACCTGGTTTTAAAATTTCTAAGTGATTACCTTGGCGTCGCAAAATATTAATAATAATATAAGTTTGAATAAATTAATACAACTGAAATTGCTGGTCATACCCGTTCTGTGACTAAGTATGCAGCAATACAAAGGAAAAGAACAGCGAATCCCGCCGAAATGATTGACAGAACTTGGAATGTGATGACCTGATAAAAATAAAGCAAAATATGATGTTCATCCTTTCAATCAATCAATCGAGTTTATTGAACCAGTTCATTACAAAATCAGAACAGTACAATCATAACAATAAGCAAGTAGATCAGTTAATGTGCTATTCAATATTTTTATTATTCTACTTGTTTAACCTAAATAAAGTTTATAGTGATTGTACTTGTAGATGAAAGTACATTATATCATTAGGAACAAAGGGCACTCCTAGAAGGGATAGACTCCCGCTGATTAGGGGCCCAGTTAATAAAGCTGTGGCAGATGGCTTGATGGTAGATTATGAAGATGAAAAGCAATAAATGCCATGTGTGAAGGTGTGATAAAGGCTAAGTAATAATAAAAACACCTTAGTATCTTAGTATAGCACAAAAAAAGAACTGGAGAATTATAGATTATTGTTATATAGTGCGTGAGAAGGTCTACAGATCTCGAATATGTGATGTCAGTGAGTTGCGAAGTCGACTTGTGGAGGCATGGGACGAAATGGATCAGTGCATCATTGATGAATCAGTCAAACAGTGGCGTACTCGTCTTCGCGCATGAGTAGCTGCCAAAGGGGGTCAATTTGAACATAAACTTTAACTTTCCTAATGTTTAGAAATAACTCCTCTGTCTTCCTTTACAATTTCTTTCACATAGCATGACATTTGACGGAGTTACAGTGAAATATGCAGGGGATGTTTTTTAATGAATCACCGTGCATATTGAATATTATAATTCCCAAATGAACAGCTTTTGACTCATTATGAGATTTCATACAAATCAATTAACCATGGTGTGGCTCATTGAGATGTATAATAATTATATAAATATATCACTAGAGAGCGTATCTGCTATCTATGTTGAGGCCGCCGATCAAAACGGCCTTAAGTCGCTCAAAATGACGAAACGATCGAAGCTAAATTGTGTAGCGTTTGGATGTAGCGATTTCTTTACGCCCGAAAATAAGGCCACAGGAATATCATTTCATCGATAACCTGTTATTTTGTGTCTGTTGTAGCCTACTTTTTGCAAAGCGTAAGCTTCGAAAAGAAATTAAACAGTCTCGCTTAAGCTTGACTGCGTCCATGAATTTCAACCAATCAAAACGCGTCATTTCAATTCCCATTAACTGCCGAACCCCCGGTAATAGATAGCTATGGCCCTTACCGCTGATATCTATATTTAGAATGCCTCGCCAGGGGTCAAGGTCGTTTAGCTATTGTGACTTCAAAGCTGTGTGAAGGAAAGATATGTCATACTCTCTTTAGCGCTTATAATTATCTCATTGGTATGGATTAAACTAAGAGTAATGCAATGTATTTATTCATTCATTCATTACTTGAATTTGTATAGCGCCTCTTAAAGGGAACTACTCAGAGGCGCTCCCAACCCCAGCGCGGCCAAATAGGACCATTTTAAGTTGAGAGAGGAATGTCTATGAAGGGGTTCTAGGAAGGGAGCGGAGTGTCAGAGGGAGATCATAACAGGTCGAGGGGTTAACCACAAAGAAGCACGGCTCTGCCGGATAGAGTTGCGAGCAAAAGCGACAGAGAGAAGACCATGTTCAGCCGAACGGAGGTAATTCTCTGTAGAGTTTAGGTCAAAATTCTACACGAAGCATTACAATGGCGCAACAGAAGTTTGAAAGCAATTGAACTAAAGCCATTCATAAAGGTGATTCTTGACTTCCATATTACTTACCTCTTGTTAATTTGTTTCAAAAGTTGCTTATTTCCAGCGAGAGCCTAATGTTTCTTCACGGTCGAATGCATCATGATAATAGTCAACATTAATCAACCTCCTAACTGAGCTGTAGAGTTTGAAAGTCGTAGAAAGTTAATTTTGTTCTGTAAATTATCGGCCTGTCAGTTAGATGAAACTGTACATTATAAAGACCTGGATTCCCGTCTACCATGCGATAGCTAGAAATCATTTTAAAACTGTTTTATGCACTATATCAATACTTTTTTTACCTTACATATACCGCCTCTCTTTCCTAAAATTCCAAAGACTCCGGTGACAATGAACTGTTGATAAAAACACAAACGCTCAATGTAAATGATTCAGTTGCGCTTTTGCTCATGCAGTATAATAGGGTTAAAAACGAACGATGACATAGTGCACCCAAACTTGACCTCATGTTACCTTACCTCTCCTACCATGTGTCACCTTGTTTTACCATAATTACACCATCTTCACCAGACCTGGCCCTTTCCTGACCACATTTTACTTTACCTCAAATAATACCTGACTTGGCCTTATATTATCCGATCCGTATACCTGACGTTACCTCAGCGAAGAAGAAGGAGAAGGACAAGGATGAGGAGGTGGTGGAGGAGGAGGAGAAAATGAGAGAGGAGGAGAAAGAGAAGAAAGAGGAAAGGGAGGAGTGGGAAAGAAGAAGTAGAGAGGAGGAGGAGGAGAGGGAAGAACAGCATCGTGAATTAGCACCGAGAGACTGCCATTGGGTATGAAATAACAGAGACTTTAATTTCTTAGCTTCCACAAATATGAGAGTGGGAGCCAGCTCCTCTTCTGCTCAGCGTGGTCGTTTTCCTCGTACAGTGTACGGTCGTTGTTCTCGTTTTCTAGTTGAGTTGGTAAAGGGGTCCAAGTGAAACAGAGATTTTGACGCAAATTTCTGCCCTGGTGAGGATTTGAACTGCTGTGGGACACGACAACCAATTGGTTAGAGCGTTCGTCTTACAAGACTTAGGATTTCGAGCCTCTCCTGAGTGTATGAAAAATGATGAGCAAGTCCTTCATTCACAATTACGCAGGGTCATCTCTTGATCCTTAGTCATTGTTTGGTGACGCTTAAAAATTCTCAATAAATAAAATATATCAATATTGACAGACATTAAAACTTGATATATGCAGCTTCATGAATTTCGAGATTTTTACCACGATTCCTGTCAATATTCCTTCACCAAAGGCCAGGATTTCTGTCGATATTCCTTCACCAAAGATCCATTCCCAACGTGGTATTATACTGATGATTTGCAAGACAATGCACATTACACCGATGAAAACATGCACCGATCCAAGCCTGGCGAACTTATCAGCCAGTTCACTTGTCATGTTCCTGTATCTGCTATGGGTGTCTATTATAGCTGTTTGACCAGCGACATTCACCGGCCTTCCACTCATATTCGCTGGCTGCTGCCTTTTTTTAAATCTAAAAATCAAATGATGCTGGTAATAATATTATTGACATTGCGCCGTAAAGGTACTATAAATTCCGAATTCCTTTAGCATCAACAAGGTTCGTGAAATAGGTTCTTAAAAGGCAATATGCAGTTGCTAGTCGGTTTCTTTGTAGGGACTTTGAATCAAGCCCTTAGAACACAATTGATCAGCGCCTTCGATGTTCCTTCGTATGGTCGTGTATGCAGTTCTGAACTTTTAAATTAGGGCAATATCAAATACAGTTGTGTAGGCAATATCGGATGGCAATCCTTAGATCTATACGGTCAATGAACCCTTTACAAAAAGTCGATTCAAAGCTGGAACCGTTGGATCTAATTTTTGTGTGCAAACAATGGTACAAATAATTTTAACGAATTATTATTTTTATTTAAACTGTTATGCTGTGTACCGTTTTCGTTATTCGGATAAGCCAAACATCAACTTTAAGTTAACTCCTGCAATTGCATCTTAAATAAAAATTCATCTCTTTTAGTAGCCTGTTCTTTTTATTCATCTTAAATTCATCTTAAATTCATCCTAAATTATTCATCTTAAATTCGTATAGGATTCCTCTAAAATTTATCTTAAAATCTTTTATAATTTATCTTACATTCTTCTTAAATACGTCTTGTTTATTTATTTATTTATTTATTTTAGAAGTTTAAAACTGTTTTAATACCTAAAGCCATATTAATGAAAACTGAGGGACCTAGATCCAACTCGTATTGAATAGGTGAAAAACTTCTTTACGAATGGTATAATTGTAGAAGATTACTAATGTGTTTTCTCTCTGTGTCCACGGAATTGAAACTAATTTATCAAACACCCTGTTAAGTAAACATTCTGTTGCTTAGATGCTGCTATGTATCGGTGCGTTTAATAACCATGGAGAAATGTAGGTGTCGCACTTCAACACAATAAATGATTTAGGCCATTTGTGTCGTACAGTGAATCTAACATTATAACATGATCCAAACATGTTCCATAAGTGCACTTCATCACAATAAATGATTTAGGTCTATTTGTGTCGTACAGTGAATCTAACATTATAACATGATCCAAACATGTTCCATAAGTGCACTTCATCACAATAAATGATTTAGCCCTATTTGTGTCGAAGAGTGAATCTAACATTATAACATGATCCAAACATGTTCCATAAGTGCACTTCATCACAATAAATGATTTAGGCCTATTTGTGTCGAAGAGTGAATGTAACATTATAACATGATCCAAACATGTTCCATAAGTGCACTTCATCACAATAAATGATTTATGCCTATTTGTGTCGAAGAGTGAATCTAACATTATAACATGATCCAAACATGTTCCATAAGTGCACTTCATCACAATAAATGATTTAGGTCCATTTGTGTCGAACAGTGAATCTAACATTATAACATGATCCAAACATGTTCCATAAGTGCACTTCATCACAATAAATGATTTAGGTCTATTTGTGTCGTACAGTGAATCTAACATTATAACATATGATCCAAACATGTTCCATAAGTGCACTTCATCACAATAAATGATTTAGGTCCATTTGTGTCGAACAGTGAATTTAACATTATAACATGATCCAAACATGTTCCATAAGTGCACTTCATCACAATAAACGATTTAGGTCCATTTGTGTCGAACAGTGAATCTAACATTATAACATGATCCAAACATGTTCCATAAGTGCACTTCATCACAATAAATGATTTAGGTCTATTTGTGTCGTACAGTGAATCTAACATTATAACATGATCCAAACATGTTCCATAAGTGCACTTCATCACAATAAATGATTTAGGTCCATTTGTGTCGAACAGTGAATTTAACATTATAACATGATCCAAACATGTTCCATAAGTGCACTTCATCACAATAAATGATTTAGGTCTATTTGTGTCGTACAGTGAATCTAACATTATAACATGATCCAAACATGTTCCATAAGTGCACTTCATCACAATAAATGATTTAGGTCTATTTGTGTCGTACAGTGAATCTAACATTATAACATATGATCCAAACATGTTCCATAAGTGCACTTCATCACAATAAATGATTTAGGTCCATTTGTGTCGAAGAGTGAATTTAACATTATAACATGATCCAAACATGTTCCATAAGTGCACTTCATCACAATAAACGATTTAGGTCCATTTGTGTCGAACAGTGAATCTAACATTATAACATGATCCAAACATGTTCCATAAGTGCACTTCATCACAATAAATGATTTAGGCCTATTTGTGTCGAAGAGTGAATCTAACATTATAACATGATCCAAACATGTTCCATAAGTGCACTTCATCACAATAAATGATTTAGGCCTATTTGTGTCGAAGAGTGAATCTAACATTATAACATGATCCAAACATGTTCCATAAGTGCACTTCATCACAATAAATGATTTAGGCCTATTTGTGTCGAAGAGTGAATCTAACATTATAACATGATCCAAACATGTTCCATAAGTGCACTTCATCACAATAAATGATTTAGGCCTATTTGTGTCGTACAGTGGAACTAACATCATAATATGATCCAAACATGTTCCATAAGTGCTCTGTCTAACCTAAACTTGGATCATTCATTTCTAAGTTCTATTAAGAAGGTATAAAAGCGACTCGTGTTATAGGCGGAGTGAATTGGATCCCAAGTATATGTATGCTAAATTTGTTGGCCCGGAAGGTGTCCGTAGTCATAAGGATAAACTTTTTTATTTGCGACACAATATTATCGCTCGACGTGTACCCTGCATATTCTGAGCCATGGAATTGGCAAAGGAACTACTCTTTATGCTAATCTTACTATACTCCTCTGCACAACTATTTCTATTCACATCACCGTAAACACCGCCACCTCGCTCAACTCGGAAGAAACTGTTCTATTTCAATTTATAGAATCCTGATCATCCAGGAGCCATCGCTACCATAGCTACCATTCACCACTTCAGACCTACACCTACATCAGCATATTCGTCTTTTTCTCTTCGATCGATACAAATTACTCCAGCAAACAACGGGATACTGACGTCATGTAAATTTAGTTCTTGGAAAACCTACTCGTATCAAAAATATATTGGCCTTAGTTGAGAATCGTATTCAATCAGCAGATCGTGATACATTTGCTGTAGTTGAAACATCTCACGAAGCCACGAACCTCACTTATTGCTTCCTCCCCTTCAATCCCTCATGATATAATTTTCTGGATAAACCAAGACCTCTGCCATCTAGACAAGACGTCATCAACCTACGCGGTCCTAGAGCTGGTGGTGTATGCATCTTCTATAAAAATCATCTACGAACATCCTCAAAAGACTCAGGTTATTTCTCTACATTTGAACACCTCTCATCGTATTTCACCTTCAAGGATCTGCATCAACTCGTCGTTGTAATTTCTCGCCCTGGGAAGAATGCGTTCATTGAAGAATTTTCATCTCTACTCGCTAAGCTATGAAAATACAACTGCTACCGGTACCTCCAAATATTGGGAGATATGAACGTTAAATTTGATTAACCCCCACAACTCGAATACCAAGCATATGGTTCGTTTGCTGACGTCTCATAACCTCACTCAGCACATTTTGGGAACCTACTCACAACCTTGGCCATGCCCTTGATGTTGTCATATCATGATTACCCTCCTCAGTGACTTTTCCACCAAATTCTGTGAGCTACACACCTCTCCGGTCTGGATAAATAAATTCCATAGACATATTTTTGCCCCCATCTTAATCCTACTCATAAACTGCTCACTCACCACAGCCACCTTACCTACTTCCCACAAGCGTGCCACTATTCGTTCTCGTATAAAAAACAGGTCTTGACCCTTCCGATCCTTACTACCGCCCAATCTCTAATCTATATTTGCTCTCCAAACTGGTTGAGCGTCAGTTTTCAAACTACGTTGAATCCATTCAATCCAACTCATTACTACCTCGTGCTCAATCTGGTTTCCGGCGCCTCCACTCTACTGAAGCTGCTGTCCTTAAAGTTTATAATGATATAATCACGACACTTGACTCTGGTTTCATAACTGCCCTTCTGTTACTGGATTTCAGCGATGCCTTTGACTGTGTTGACCACTCCACTTTCCTATAAGTGTTCGAATCTCAATTTGGTATTATGAACTCTGTTCTTCTCTGGATTGCTAATTTCTTGATAAACCGATCACACTCTGTGCGCCTTTGTTCTAACAATTCGAAGTACTTCAATATCCTCTTTGGTGTCCCTCAAGGCTCCATACTTGGCCCCCTCTTGTTTATCCTTTATTATAACTCTAACACTTTTCTTATTACCTTCAAAAACGGCATACTTATACACCTTCATGTTGCTGATACAAAACTACTGTTCTGGGTTCTCCTCCGATCAGTATGAGACCCAAAAATCCAAGACATTCAATCATCTTTCTCGCCATCTGATCTTTCAAATCACAGTTACCGTCAGTGAAGCCTTTTAGTCGAGTTCGCTAGGGGTGTAATTTGAGCAAAAAACCTAGAAAATATTTTCTTGCCCTTGTTGGATTTGAATCCTCTGACCTATGTTTTTTGACAACCTAGGAAACAAACCACTAGACTATCACACATCACCTAACTATCGGAAGAGGGGTGAACAATTGAACATTTAAACACCGAAACCCCATAATGAGGACAAGGAGCCTGAGGTCACAACAATTAAAACAACAGAACAGTTACTCGTCATTGTCTTAAATTTCAATTGCTGTTTACAAAAGTAGATATTCAAACTAGCAGTAACTTCAAGCACCATTATTAGCGGTTTCCTTTAGTAATGAAAGAAATGATGCTATAATTCCGAAACCCCAGTGAATGTTTTGTCTATTGGCTTATTTCATCAAAACCTGTCTGCTACCTAATGATGTCCTCTTTGATGTCCCCTTCAGGGAGGACATCAAAGTATGTCCTTTTATCTACAGTACCAGTTTCTGAGCTGCCTGAATAATCTGCATGTGTTTTTCTGAGTAATTTTCTCCAAAGCATACACTGTTCATTCCGTGCACATAGTTGTTGCGCCTACTTTCAGCGAACTTCTCTGGAAGAGGTTTGAAAACTCATCTTTTCCTCAACTAACAAAACCGGTCTCCTTGACACCGTTCCAGCATCCTTTTTTTAAAGAGTGCTTTGATGTCCTGGGTCTAACAATTAGGCTACATCGACCTTCAATTTCTCACTGCATGAGGGATCCTGCCCATATGCTCTTGCTCATTCCTTACCTCATTCGCGCCTCAGAAGCCTTCTCTTAAACCTGACGACCTAACAAGTTACAGACCCATCTAAACCTCAAATTTTGTGTCTAAAATCCTTGAACGAATAGTCATGAGTCGCATGCAAACTCACTTATAATGAAACTCACTAATCTCTCCTTTTCAGTCTGCTTATCGTAAGTTCCGTTCAACGGAATCCGCACTTTTCTGTTCATAATTACGTCTTGTGATCAATGGAGGGAGCACGTTGACAGCACTTGTTACTCGACTTGTCTGCGGCTTTTGATAGTGTAGACCATTTCCTTCTTCAAGTTCTTCGTCATTGCCTAAAGCAATGGTTTACAATATCTGGTCCTGTACTAAATTAGTCCACCCACTCAAGCAGTATAAGTCTTATCTAACTGGCAGCCTAATAATTCACTTAGGCGATGTTTGATAGTATAGTGATTAGCGTGCTGGACTGGTAATCAAGAGGTCCGAAGTTCAAATATTTCACTAGAGATTTCTGGTGCACCTGCGATCCTAGCAAACAGCTATAGTGCGTACACTGACCGTACACTGTCGGTGGAAACATGGTCCGCGAGGGAGGAGACTGGTCACTCGAACTCACATGCCATGGCTATTGGAATTAAATCCATGGATGCCTCGGGGTTTGCTTAAGGGACTGCTATTCTCTTCTTCTCATCTATTCATGTAAAGCATTGTTGGCATGCGCTGTTCCAGAGGGTTCTGGAAATATTATACATTAGGCCTACCGTACTCGAACTACCATTAGGCATTTTTTGTTTTGCAGTCTGTTGACCATTACTCTGGTAGTGCCTGCCCATTCCTTTCAATGACCTGTCTAAATTATGTCAATTTAATTAAGTCTACGGTAATATCCTCACGGTGCACTTAATGAAGTTTACAACAAGGTTACGAATGAGCAGCATTTCTTCGATGCATTTCTGTATTACTTTTGTGTCAGTAAGGAAATAACGTTCCGTTTCCAGTGTTGCCTTTAAATACACATGAAATTGCAAGTGGTAACTGATCGTACGCTGCTCAACAGGTGTTACAGCCTGATCAGCAACCCTAGGAAAGTATTTCACGTCCATGTTTCTTAATTGTTTTGTATTATTTTACCAGTTTCAAACACGAATAATTACTTGTGGACTTACCTATAATCATCGAACATAAGATACACAATACTTGTTTGCCTTTTAGTTGCTATAACGCTGAGCATAGGCCTACACAGTACATATACATATACCTGAGCTTATACAAATACTGCTGAAGGCCTACTGCATGTCTATTATAAATCACGCTCAGCCCTGAAGTGCATTTTTGCACTATGAGATTACAGGCCATTATAGCTCAGCCTGAGGTGCATTTTTGCACTAATGCGCTACTGGACTTGCAATTGCATCTCTATAGGAGCACTAGATCTATTAATTAAATAATTATAGTTATTCACATAACATAATATTATGCACTATTATCAGCATCCTAATAGTGATATTAGGCCTACAACATTATTAGTCGTCGTTTTTCCTCAGCGGACATTTTGCTTGCTATTATTGTGAGCAGAGTCACGAGTCGTCGCGAAAAACGCAGGTTGGGCCACTTTTAAATGTGTTCGCGACTAAAAATTTCGTCCTGAGAACTCGCGATAGTTTGGCCACTTTTGAATTCTTCCACGGTCGCTACGGCGACATTATGAATTCTCATAATTGAACGCAGTTAGGTTACTAGGTTGCTGTTACTAGCTACTCGTCTTGCATGGTGTTGCCTATTTAATAATAAATGAAAAAAATACAAGCTCTGCGAATTACGGAATAGTTTATAAGCTCTAAGCAGTCTGCCATCAAAATCTTTGCAGAAAGCAAATGTTCAAGATTGTTTGTATCAGGTATAGACCTAGTTTTTGAGAATAATGGTATCCAAGATTTTAGAAGAAACACTAAAAAAATTAGTTAGTGCATACATTTACAATGTACTTGTAATTTAATTTTTGGACACCGTAAAACTGAACTGCGGCTGATTTTCATTTGTGTTCAATGTCAGAAGCTTCTCTGATCAGTGTCCACAAGTAATCAAGCAGCATACTAGTGCTCCACACACCCTGGCATCGTTTCTCCATTGTGGAAATGTCCTGATGAAATTGTTCGCCATGTTTTTCGCTAGCATCGCCAAGATTTCCTGGGAAATAATACAAATGCAAGTTAAAAACAGAAAAACGGCAATAGTTTCGGTACAGTTTCAAAATAAGAAAATGCGACTTACAGCATTCCAACTTAATATGTCACAAAGTTTTGCCAGTGGCGTTGAATAGTTGTTGGAGAAATGTTCCATAATTAAGACATTTTCATGCGAGGAAGAATTTCAAAACGATCACAGTTTTAATATATTAAACGTGTTTCAATTATTGACATTTACAGAAGGAAGACACTAAAGCTGGGTTCGAAGATGGAACACACACGGATTTAGTTCAAGAAATTCCTAACAAGTCTGTACACCAACAGACACTCTGATAATAACTGGATGACGATCGATTCGGCTGCGATTGTCCAAAGAATCACTGGCTAGAATTAAAGCCAGTGATTAACACTCATCTCAAGCTCTGAACAACCGGGCCACGTTTCTAACAATGACCACTGTGAAGTTTTATTTAAAAACGCTATAGGCCTAACAGTTAGCTTGCAAATAGATCGATACGACTTACTGTATTTATACAACGCCATACAAAAGGATCATTTTTTGTTTTGCAGTCTGTTGACCATTACTCTGGTAGTCCCTGCCCATTCCTTTCAATGACCTGCCTAAATTATGTCAATTTAATTAAGTCTACGGTAATATCCTCACGGTGCACTTAATGAAGTTTACAACAAGGTTACGAATGAGCAGCATTTCTTCGATGCATTTCTGTATTACTTTTGTGTCAGTAAGGAAATAACGTTCCGTTTCCAGTGTTGCCTTTAAATACACATGAAATTGCAAGTGGTAACTGATCGTACGCTGCTCAGAATGGATTCTGTATTTCGATGTTCATGCAATACATTTAATTGAATGCGTGTTGCTTGTCATTTATTATAACAATAATTAGTGAATTCTATCGCGCCGGTGTGTAAATTGCGAAGCATCAATGCCTAGCAAAACAAAGACGTAATCGGGTCAATATCCAGAAGATCGGTCCTTTACCTCGCACATTTCATTACGAACGACGGTGGTTAAATGGTAAGGTGTGGGCCTCGGGTGGACAACAACCCCAGCCCGGCCGGAACCAGAGTTCTTCGGTTCCACGGCAAGCTTACCGATAGGTGAGCTTTTTTATCTTGAAGGGCGCTCCATAGCTTCGGCCTGGTGTTCTGCTACCATTTCTAGACCCTCTCACATTTAAGCTTGGCGCTCCATAAATGCTGAATGGCGCTCGGTCAAGATTCTTAGACCCTCTCTCATTCTAGAGTGGTGTACAGTCAGGCATCCACGGGTCTCTGTAATCGTTCTTAGTTTGTCCATGCCTACATCTTAAGCTGAGGTAGGCCTAGATTCACTTTAAATAGGTATTTCCCTAGCTGCTTCGATTGTCAACTAAATCAGGCGCAGTGACCGGAGTCTGAGACATTGCTAACGATTAATATATTTTAATCATCAAAGCACAATCTAATAATATACAGGAGAGCTACAATAAAAGTCTGTCAAACAATAGAACAGTTGCTAATCTCTGGTCACTATCTATTCATGCACGAATATATAATAATAATAATAATAATAATAATAATAATAATAATAATAATAATAATAATAATAATAATAATAATAATAATAATAATAATAATAATAATAATAATAATAATAATAATAATAATAATAATAATAATAAGACGATTTCTATAGCGCCGTAGCACAGCCGAGGCCGAAGGAAAGGGCGCTGTACATGAGTTCAACAAGTCAATCAGTCATATGCAATCACTATTCTCTTTGGAAGTCAAGTAATAAAATTTAAAAGTTTATTTCTGCTCAAATGACTTTCGTAATCGTAATCCCCAATCTTGTAAAGCGCCACTCAAAAGCCAAGCGCAGGGCACCGGCTTATTCACGAGTGCTTCCCAAAAGTTGGTCAGTAAAACTCAAGAGAGGAGGAGCAGTCATACTTCCCTTCGATCCCAGCTTCTCCACAACAATTGAGTAGGAGACAACTTCCACAGCGCCTGGTTGGCCTCAAACATCCCTTCTGCATCTACTGAAGGACAGGAAAGCTTCCGAGTGACCGAGACAGACGCAATTTCCTCAACAAGAATCACTTTAACTAAACAGTTAATTTACTCTTTCTTCCAACGTCATTTGTCGTAGCAGCAAGGGTAGTTATCTAACCCAGTGCGTTGTTCCCTTCCGATTTGTTCCCGTTGGTCAATTGCCCGCCTGACGGTTCCCTGCGATCAAATGCGTCGCCGTTCGTTCCCTGCGATCAACCGAAGACCTGCGTCAGAGTCACAAAGTCCGAATGCGAGAGAGCCTCTGTGTATGTGCGCACTCCGTCGTATAAGCCTATCTCTCTGTCGCGTGCTCCTACTCATACCAGCTGCAAAGCCTTCGTATGCCTTTGCCTTCCTCCCTCTCTACCATCAACATCAGCTGATGTTAAAACGTCTGGTCCTGGGAAACCCCAACATACCAACAGTTTTTTTGTTAGACCTCGTCTCTCTACTGTCTGTCGCTGTATCGGTGCATGTCGTCGACTTGGCGACAGGCAGTCGGATGGAGGGCCTATCGCATCAGTCATAGAACTGTTTACGCCCATCGCCTGGCGTCAACTAGATCCAACTGAGGCCGGGTGAAGTCCCTTCCAATATCGTCCAGCAAACGGCACTATCAGGCGACTTTAGCCCGCTAGAGTTCTCAGCACATAAACACCAAACCAAATCGCGGCCTATCACGAAGCTCAGAATACCTTGTAGCGGAGTTATAGACTGCTAAACTACCATAACACTAACTCATGCTAATAAAGCGATACGTAACATTGTTTGTAAAGACTTGTTTGCGAAACCAATGAAGAGCAAGGTAGCCTGTAAGCTGCAACGATATTTAACCAGGAAGCTGATTCTGCAACTCAATTCGCATCAAATGTGCTATAGTTGATTGAGAGAACCACAAGAAAGAACCGACATACAGATTTGTCTGCGAATATGGATTATAATTATTAAAATGTGGAAAGTTAATATTTGTTTCACGATTGCTCTTCAGTGTCTAGCATCTTCAATGGCTCAAGGTTAGTAAAGGAACACATATTTGTTTAGACTAGAGGCCTATCTTTGTATATTGTTTCATTCTTTTCTAATTGATCTAAATTAGAAGCGGCTTATAAAGATTTGTGAAAACAGATAAGTTATTTGAGGGGTTAATTTAAGGCCAAATTATATGAAATTTATTAGGTTCCAGAAGTGAGCTGTCATTTAGTGCATGGGTGTTTAAGTGGATTTGTCGCAGACGAAAACCACGTAGAAACTGGTTATCTTATAGATCCATTTTACACTTAGCAATAGTCAAGTCCCATTATTGCTTATTTACATCCCCGATGTTTAACGCTGACGACTTCAAGTTCATCGTTGTGCAGTATTTCATTGGCCATAATCATAATCATATTCAAAACTGTCTTGCTCGACCAGGTTTTGGCTGAGAGCGCTCCTGAGTAGGCAACCTTGACGTAGGAGGACAGTGCAGTGCTTGTGTCTGTGGCTGGATTTGCAAACATTTTTGGTCTGTTGTGGCAGTCTTTCACGTGGCAAACAAAGTCCTCGCAGTATTTGAAGCTCCGTGTGTGTCCCTGCCATTCCAGTTTGATTGTGTCTGTCTTGCATCAACAAGTTTACAACAACCCGATTTTTAAACATCAAATAGCTTCGTTGCCACGGCGGCGTAGGCCTTGTGTAAAATGTAAGGATTGGTCTATGCATGGGCGGCGCCCCGAACCTGATCAGTAAGGCAACAGGAGCCTACCAGCCGCAGATGGGGGTGGCTCGTTGCAAAAAGTTAAAAAAACCGATACGTTGGTTTAGGGAGGCAAGAATGCTGTCGTCAAGAGGTACGTGGACGACCTCAGGATACTCAACTACAACGGATAGATACACATATACAGAAAGACAGAGAGTGCGACAGAGTAGAAGGAGGAGGAGAGGGCAGGCCAGTTGAACTATGCGTGGCTGATAGCTTAGTGAACAAAGCAGACATAAACAAGAGGATGATAAACGGACCACACCTGTCATCTAAAGGAATAAGGCAGAAAAACGGATGGACGGACAGATAAACATTTACAGAGAGGGGTGTGACAGAGTTGAAGGATAGGGAGAGGGCAGGCGATGTAAACAGCGTGGCTTGTATCTTGATTCACGAGCACACAGGCACAAGAGGATGACGAAATAGATAAGCACATAGTACCTACAAGAAGCAGTAGGAATGCAAGGTGGGACGGTCGGATATATAGATGCAGCGAGGCAGACCGTGTGAAAGAGAACCAGGAAGAGGCGGAGGAGGAGGAGGAAGAAGAAGTGGAAGAGGAGGAGGAGTAGGAGCAGGGGTTGCGTGATCTTTCATCCGTACCGGCTACAGCCGTAAACTGTAGGCATCCGTGTGTTGTATCAGTGGATAGTCGTTGATAAATTGGACAACAATACTATTACAAGTAGACCCTGTCTGCTATCAGCACGTTATCCATAGAAAAATTCAAAGGTTTAAAAAAATTTATCCACGTACCTCTTGACGAAATTAACTGCCTAGTTACGACAATGCTCTTATAATTCAAGGTCAAAACCCCTCTGACCATGGACTTTGTTCATAAACGTCACTGGGACAATGCCAGCGACTGTCTTTCTCGTAACCCCCGAACATTCAGATCTGGATCCGCTCCGGTTGTTTGGCTGTTTTGACAACACTGTCAAGGGTTCGTGGGGATGGCTAGATGCGCCTTGTGTCAAACGAGCTAGGGTGTTTAATATAAGCGTCGGCTCATAAAAACAGGACCACCAGCAGAATATTTACACAGACTTTGGTGAAAAGTCAACTAGCTTCGACGAAAAGAAATATCTAAAACGTAAAAATATCAGTCAAACTATTATTCCCCGAATCAATGGCCGTTCCTCTCCTAAAGATGTTCCCTATACAACTTGCCGAAACTCACAGTTCCGTCGGCGTGGTGGCTTTCTCTGTCGTGTAAGTGCGAGTGGCGAAGAGATCTGTCTGCCGCCATTGACCACGTGAGTGCGTTGCACTTGGATTTGAAGTAGGATTTGACAACGCCATCGGATGGCGTTCCTCCAAAGTCCATTAAACGACCTTGCACGTATAGAGTTGACACTGAATGTGTCGTTCCGGTAGTGAACGCTGGATTGCACTCAAACCGCCATCAAACCTGGCTCAACCGTTGTCTTGCGTCGTCCTTCCCGTTGTCGTTTGACTTTCCCAGTCGAAGAGTTCGTTTCTTCCCGTCAACAGCTGAAGATGGCATGGATGTACAGTGTCTGCGGACAACTCTGTCAGTGACTATCGTCGAGTCATTCGTCAGCAACTTCATTCATCGACTATTCATCGACTATCCTTTTCTGGGCAAGTTGCTGTTTAACGACACTTTGTCATAACAGAGATTGTCAGCGTCGCCCTCCTCCCTTTTCGGGCAGTGGCGGAGTTTATCCTTTAGTGTTCCCTACCTTTGACATATAATTATTCGCTTTACGATGATGCCATGAATCCGTGATCCCGGTAGTCCCTCTGGACCCACGGCCATAGACGACCTTCGATGCACTATCTCACCCATAGGCTAATTAATGTAATGTAATGTAATTGAATATTTATATTGTGCCCTTCAAGATATCTACTCAGAGATATCTGCCGTAGCCTATAATGATGTTAAATGTCATTACGAACGAATAATATTACATCATTTAGCAAAACATTACACAGTAAGCTGAAAGAGTTACCAGTGGCGGGCCCACGCACACACGAGGGACCAACCAACGAATTCCCATCGAGGGCTGAAGATAGCATGGATGTTCAAAGTCTCTGGACCAAGTTGCGTCGACAGAGTAGAGCGACGATAGGTGACAGCGTTTGCACACACGATGACGCCGCCGACGAGCCCACTGGTAGAAGATGACGCACGTCCGGCTATTCGTCGAGGCACAAGGAGTACGAAGAAAATTCACTCGTCGCATGTCGGTCGCATAGACACTTAAAATAGGTGTCTATATTCGTTGTATAAGTACAAGGCTATTAGTGAAACGGAGTATAACAATGCATGGCCAGATACTACATATAGGCCAATGTATTCATAAACACGCACACACACGCTTTAGCTATGAATGTAATTTGCATGTATACAAAAGCAATCGGTTAAAAACATCGCTACTTATTACTTATTATTTTAATGGTGAGGAACAGACTATTGCAATATTAGTTTTCCATTGTTCGCTGTTTCTTTGTTCTTACGATTGCTCATTAACTTTTGCCCGGATTGGAGTTTGTCCTTCGGTCTTTAATCAATCAATCATTTCTTCTATTTGAGACAGCAATAGAAGTTAACTAACCATGTACATAGTTTAACATGAAATAACTTGTTATGGCTACAAAGGGTTCAGGGGCCCTGAAGGGATCTTATATCCCGCTGAATAGGGAAACCTAGTTACCAAGTAATCAAGTCGTATGGAAGGTAATGGCAGTTACTTAAGTCCTTCATCAGAGTTCTTATATAATGCTCTTGTATAGCTGGATAACTGGTCTGGTCTCTATATACATGTAAGTACTAAGTACCATATACATGTATGCCAAATAAACCTTAACTAACAATCACAAAGGAAGAGAGGAAAAAACACCAATGAGGCAAGTCCTTCATCAATGTTCAGCTAATTTTGACAGTTGTGGGCTAGATATGCGAGATGCGGGCTAATAACTCGATTTTTTTTACAATTTTCGATGAGATAACATCTATTCATTATACGATCGTACTTTTATTCCACGGGCAGCTTACTAGCGGACGATCCCTTACTTGTCACCGGATCCTTCGGTAGTTTAACCATCACTGAATAGTGATCCCTTGTTTTAATCATTTGTCTACTGTTCATTCATTCATTCATTCATTCATTCATTCATTCATTCATTCATTCATTCATTCCAAAGATTTATATAGCGCCCCTTAAAGGTTACTACTCAGGAGCGCTCCCGACCCCAGCACGGCTGAAAAGGACAGTTTTGTTATTTTTATTGTTCTCTTTATTTGCTATTATGTGCGCTGTGTAACTTGTTGCGGTGTGTCAACAAGGTTTTTCAATAAACGAATAGGCCTATACAATCAAAAATGTTATCTACATGCTCCTATTGAACCGCAAAATGTAATCGGTGAGTGCAAAGCCGCCGCCAATGTTCTACATCGACAGAGAGGGTGATTACTGTTTGTTCCCTCTCGAAACCTTGTCACGCTAATCGAGTCCCATGCTTAAAAAGATTTTTTTGAGCATATTGCACCACTGATTTATTCTGCTTCATGGCGGTGATGATGATGATGATGATGACGACGACGACGACGATGATGATGATGATGATGATGATGATGATGATAATAATAATAATAATAATAATAATAATAATAATAATAATAATAATAATAATAATAATATTCATTTATTAGTTCAAACTGACATGTACGCACGTAAGATTACAATTACATGACACAGTGGTTACAGATGCTAACATGTTTAACAGGAGTCAAAGTTTAACTGCAGCCTTCAAGGCGCCCAGCTGTCTTACTGGATCTAGCGGGTATCGACCCCGCGTCCTACTGATCTTCGTGCCAGAGTGTTACCTTTCAACCATCTCTCAATCTTCTATATATACCTTGCTTCGGTTGTTTGGTGACTGTAGAATCCTCCTACTCGTGGCAACCAGTACAACAAAACATGCGTATGAGAGAAGGAGACTATCAAACCGGAATATCGAACGAAGAAGGATGTAAAACTCGCTGCGTTGGTACTTCTGCTTGCATTGCGGTTGACTGGCACGCTGGATATTCCAGTTGCTTTTTTTTCTACAATTCAAGTGCCTCTCCGTTCTCTGCGAACGGATTTCGTCACTGGAGAATAATACGAAATAGATCTACGCTAATCATCAGTCAGGGTAAATGACTTAGTAAAGCCATTTACATTAAAGATTACTTGAGCGGCGTTTTCTATGATAAGTTAGAATCCTTATGTGAGATCCTTGGTTAAACAGGTTTTTCTAGAAAATAATAAAACTAAGAGGCAGGTATGAACATGAATTTGCGAGGTATTGCTAAAGCATTCAGGCAAATGTCAGTCTGACAATAATATTGTGTGGGTATAGGACTACACGTTCATTAAACTCAACTTTTAATCGTTTATTGTCACATGCTGATGGCTAGGATGAGAAATGTATTGATCCAACACACACACATATATGTTAAAACAGGTGATTTTCTGTCACATCTAAACGTTTTGCCATTAACGACTTTTCCACAAATCATAGATTAGTTATCATCCTTACTTCTTGCTAAATTCAACGAACTGCTGCCTCCATGTGTGAGACTTACACAACCCTTTTAGGAACACCCACAGCAACAACAGCGGCAACAACAATACAAAACGCTCGCAGTAACATTCCCTTTATCATCACCAACAAGAATGTAATTTCTAAAGAGCTAATTACAAAGCAAAAACCAGACACGTGCACGTAAAAGTTGCGTAATATAACCATGAGTTTATATAGCGCCATAATTACGAAGGCTATCGTTATTAGGAAATAATAAGAAGTAGGTAAAGTAGGCCGTTGTAGTAAGTACTAGGTACCGGTATCTGTCTCTCAGTGGACTGACCATCTGGCTTTTGTCGTGATTGCAGTTTGGTGTTGGTTAAAGTTCTACATTAGATAACGCGCTGCAAAAGGCTGCTAGTTAACAATAAATCATTATCAATAGATGTTAAAAATGTCTACGGGTTAAAAATACTCAGAAAACCTGGTTTTGAAGACTGTTCTCCCAGCTGTTTGCGCACGCGACTTGCAAATGGTGAAACCGTATGGTAGGCCATGACAATGTTGTGAAGTGTCCATCACTCAAACGTACAATAACATTCAGGTGCCCTGTGAGATTAAAAGTACGTTAGCCTGCCAAGAGTGACTAATACATGTAAGTTTTTCACGAATCTTTTCAGCAACACTTGATACATCAACAACAAGCGTTCGCATTAACACTCCATTCGTGACCCCTGTCGAAACTCTGTCAGACACAGATAATGAAGATATAAGCACAGGTAGGTAACTTCTTTAAGTTCCTAAAGATCTTGAGTGAAATAAATCTAGATAGGTTAGTTAGGTCAGTACCCAGTCATTCAATGAGGAGGGGTAAATTCGCGCATAACTGGGACCCCACATTAAAAAAGGTCTTGTAGTACTTCTAGACAAATGTACAGCATTTTGTTTCTTAGACGTCGTCGATGATTACTACTCGTCGCAAGATATAGATAACTCAACAAGCAGGATTACATAATTATTGCACATCAAAGATAATTCGCAAATATATTAACTGTGGCACAATTGCACTGTCCAATAAAAACATACCGATCGAAATTACCAAGAGAAAACTGACTTAATATGGACAAGAAAGAAGCGCCCTAGAAGAATATCTTAGAAATATATGGGCTATCAGAGCCTGAAAGGATAATAGTTAGACGACGATAGCTACAGTATTGTAGTACTTAGTTTCAATCACATATATTTTCTACGATAGAATCAATTTGTGTAATTTATCCCTGTAATGAACGGTGTAATCATCAGTTCATCTCCATACTTACACCTACGTATCTGGTTAAGCAAACGTTTGCCAGTGTGCGAGAGTTACTTGTTTTTTTTTCAGCAACATCCGCAACGACAACACCGGTTGCCAGTGACATTCCTATTGTGAACACCGATACGGAAAAGTACGTAACAAAACAGGAGTCTAACAAAGGGAACGACGACACTGGTAAGTAACTGCTTGCATAGGCCTGTTGAAGAGCACAAGTAACTGCTTGTATTGGCCTTTTGAAGAGCACAAGTAACTGCTTGTATTGGCCCGTTGAAGAGTATGAATAACTGCTTGTATGGGCCTGTTAAAGAGCATAAGTAACTGATTGTATCAACTGTTGAAGAGCATAAGTAACTGCTAAATATAGGCCTGTCGAGGAGCATCTTCAAGAGGCTCATAAAGTTTGTGGTATGATAGCAGATATCAAAAGTAGCGCCATAATGTTGAAGAGATTACATAGGCAAAGGGACAATCTAACATTATACAGAATGCAGACAAACGCAATATGCAGGTATTCGGAAAGTAAGAGGACGAAAATGAAGGTAGGCGTCGAAAAGGCAAGCGTGTGTGAAAACAAGACTTTATGGTCACACTCGTTGAGCCCTACTGGGTAATTGTTGACCAGCAGTTTCTATTCGTGGCACAGCTATGGACCCATGCAGTGACATATTTTGAATTATGTGATATGTAACTGAAAGAATGCTATATTATCTTATGCTTCGTCTACCGTTTATCGGATTACTGTTTCAGGTAGTACATCTCCTACTGCTAGTATTACGTCAAACACCGCGGCACTTCTGCAGAGCTCAACGGAATCTTTGCAGGAAACAACAATTGAATGTTCGGACAATTTGATAGGTGACTTTAATTGATATTGTGATTCTCCTTTACGGAGGGCTGACGCTCATTATGATATTGTGCAATATGGTTTAATTCAACGAGGTGATATCATATGTGTTTTTGGCTATAACTTTGAAAAGAGAGTAGCATATGCTTGCATTACGTAACGTTCACCGGTGTGGGTAGCCACTTGGAATTGTTGAAATATTCTTCCATTTGCAGTGAATTTAAGACAAATTGAGTCCAGTTATTACTTAAAACACTGTACTTATAAGGTGTTGCGATCAACGCCAATCGATGCCAGCTCATATCTTCAACCTTATTGGATCGGTAAATGGGTGCCAACGCAAGTTATCAGTACTTTATTACGCCCGAAGGCAGAAACTTTGTATGCCCGAAGGCAGAAACTTTATATGCACAAATCTGAACAAAGATAAAATCAAACGCACAGACTGCGAAAATGTTCGTAAAGATCATTTATGCAACTAAATTTACCGTTCAAGATGCCGACGAGTTCAGAGTCACAAAGAAAGTGCTCAACAACGTAACACCAGAAAATATCCTGGAGAAAATTAGATGTCGAATGAACTAGTCGCCTATAGAACATCATGCGACGTTTCTTAATAATGTGATGAAAGTCTAGTCTACCAATGCCACAAATGAGGCCTTTAACAGATTCCCATTTATTAAAACCAAATAACTTTCTATAAACAGAGTTCCAACATGCATCCAGTTCATCTTCCTGTCTCACTGTGTATTTAACTACGGCTGAGGCGTAAGTTAATATTGGCAAGCAGTTACTGTAGCTTTCTTGTAAAGATAGATGAACCAACTCATTAAGATCTTTGGCACGTGCATAGATACAATTACAGGCGGAGAATAAAGATCGTCTCACCGATTCCGTGTTAAAATTAAGCGATTTACCATGATTAATCATCACACCCAAGTATTTTATTGATTGCACCCAAGGCATCGATACGTCTCCCAGAGTCATGGGAGTAATTGCAAGTTTAGCAGATTTACCTACAGCAATGCAATGAGACTTGGAAGGATTGAACTGTAGAGACAAATCATTAGTAATAGAGATACATAGGTCAAGCATATTTTGTAGCCCATTAACAGATGGGAATATTAGTTATGAGGCTAAAACGGTGTTTTCAAAGGGTATTATTCTAGCAGAGGTGCTTTCGGAAAGGGAGTCCAAAGTTTTTGGTTCGGGGATCAAATGGGGTAACATATAGATTCACATCACTTCAGATCACCCATCTGGACGGGTAGTCAGCGGTTACGGCGCCAGAGCTGGAGGTTGTTGAGGTCTTTAGTAACCTCGATTACTGTCCTATATGTTTTTTAAATTTCTTGAGTCTTATTTAAATAGTTGAATTACATAACTCTTAGTAGTTCTACACACGGCTGGTCGCGCGCTCTCTCTCTCTCTTTCTCTCTTTGTCTCTGTCTGTCTGGCTCTGTCTGTCTGTCTGTGTCTGTCTGTCTGTCTCTGTCTGTCTGTCTGTCTGTCTGTCTGTGTCTGTGTCTGTGTCCTGTCTGACTGACAGACAGACAGACAGAGTCAGACAGACAGAGACAGACAGACGGACTGAGACAGACAGACAGACAGACAGAGAGCGAGGCCAGCCGTGTGTAGAACTACTAAGAGTTATGTAATTCAACTATTTAAAATAAAACTCAAGAAATCTCTCTCTTTGTCTCTGTCTCTGTCTCTGTCTGTGTCTCTGAGTCTCTGTGTCTCTCTGTGTCTCTGTCTCTGTCTCTCTCTGTCTCTCTGTCTCTTTGTCTCTCTGTCTCTCTGTCTCTCTGTCTCTGTTTGTGTCTGTGTCTGTCTGTCTGTCTCTGTCTCTGTCTCTGTATCTCTCTCTGTCTCTCTCTCTCTGTCTCTGTCTCTCTCTCTGTCTCTCTGCCTCTCTCTGTCTCTCTCTGTCTGTCTGTCTGTCTGTCTGTCTGTCTGTCTGTCTGTCTGTCTGTCTGTCTCTCTCTCTCTCTCTCTCTCTCTCTCTCTCTCTCTCTCTCTCTACTTAGTGACCCTGGGAGGGAACTTCGGTCCTTTAAGGCTTCTCTCTTTGCTTCCGGTTTGACTATTAATATTGTACTTCACTGTATGATGTAATCTTGCAACATGAAGCACTTAAAATTTGTGTTTGTGGTCATGGTTTTTTACTTTCTTTTCAGGTATCATTGTGTTGGAGGTATTATTGGGACTTAGTATATTAATTATAATCGGACTCGTTATACATACATGTACAATCAGAATTGGACGAAAACTTCACCAGACGAGCGATGTAGCAAATGTTGAGTTGGATGTCGTCAATTCTGAAAACCTACAGGTGTGTAAAATGACCTGCAGTTCATAAATACATTGTAATCTTAATCACAATTGTAAATTCCTCATTTCTTTAGCGCCGCAATATTGAGTCGAGCGAACCTGCGCATTCACAGGTGCTCAAAATTTGGCCAAAAGCAAGGTGGATGGAATAGGTGTTTGGTCAGATTTGTTGAGTATTGCATGGGTCTATATAAAAGAAGAATTGCAACAGACGTATAGCACAGTGTTTTGAAATTAAACAAATCAAATGCAGAATTGATATTTCGGAATAGCCAGCGGCATCTAATGGCTATGAAAGATACATTCTATTATTGAGACGTTTATGTGGACGTACGGATTTGAATCATATCCCAGTTTCAATTTTAAGCAACTATAGCCTATTCATTCTAATAATTTAAACAAGCTTTTCTTATTGAACTTACAGAGGACCGACACAAATGTATGCTCAGAAAATGGAACATACGTGAATAGAGGAATGACATCCCAACAAAGCTGTTCGTGAACGGACAAGTTAACGATTATAACTGGACGAAGATCGATTCGGCTGCAATAATGTCCTAAGCGAATAGGCCTACACTGAATCACCTGCAAGAATTAAATCCAGCATCTAACACTCAGCTCAACTAAATATTTATGGCTATTGATGAAATGGTCAAAACTGCTTTGCATACTGCTTCTACCAACTGCAATAGGCACAGGTCGTAAGGAGTCCCCTGTGATTTGGCTACGGCCTATCCATCCCTAGTATCCCGTCCTTCTAAAATTCAGGGTGCGTCAATAACTTTACTGTGGCCAATTTTGCAAGGTTTCCCAATATTTTAGCATTTAACAATAGTTTAGCATTTTCTAATATTCTAGAATGTTCCAATATTCCTGCATTTTAAAATATTGTAGCATTTCCAATATTCTAGCACTTTCCTATATTTTAACATCCACCAAAATTGAACTATACATTACAGTCTCGAGTCACACATTTAAACGGGATCTTTAGAGGATCTGCAAAACTTAACGAAATCTTTGGACGAAAGAATGATTGGACGTTCAGATAATCTGACATCAGGCTACTTTAATATTGTGATACACCTTTACAGAGGGCTTACAGAGGGCTGACGTCCATTATGATATTGCGTAACATGGATAAGTTCACTTTTTGAATTACTATGTAATATTATGTGTTTTAGCTATAACTGTAAGGAAAGAGTTGCATACGCTTGCTTTACAAAACGTTCACTGGTGTGGGAAGCCGCTTGGTATTGTAAAAATATGTCTGTAGTCTCTCTCCGTCTCTCTGTCTCTGTCTCAAACTGTCTCTCACTGTCTCTCTCTCTGGCTGTCTGTCTCTCTCTGTCTCTGTCTCTCTTTCTCTGTCTCTCTTTCTCTGTCTCTCTTTCTCTGTCTCTCTTTCTCTGTCTCTCTTTCTCTATCTGTCTGCCTTTGTCCTTCTGTATGTCTGTCAGTCTGTCTTTCTGTCTCTGTCTCTGTCTCTGCCTGTCTCTGTCTCTGTCTCTGTCTCCGTCTCCGTCTCCGTCTCTGTCTGTCTGTCTCTCTTTCTCTGTCTGTCTGCCTCTGTCCTTCTGTATGTCTGTCAGTCTGTCTTTCTGTCTCTGTCTGTCTCTGTCTCTGTATGTCTGTCTGTCTGTCTCCCTCCCTCCCTTCCTCCCTGCCTCCCTCCCTCCCTCCCTCCCTATATATATTCCAGAGAGAACTTCGGAGTCAGATATAGTTTTCAAAGACGTCTGGTCGGGAGAGTCAGTGACATGTTTTACATCACAGCGTATATTCCGTATAATATGTCATCGTTGGTTGCCATCGCACGGTGCATATAAGTAAGTAAGTAAGTATATTCTTTATTAACCAATTGCTAATCGCACTTTGGTGTACAGTAGGGGTCTGCGGGTATACCTGTACCCGCGGGTTTACCCGTACCCGACCCGTACCCGCGGGTCGGGTACGGGTCGGGTAGACATTTTACGGGTCGGGTCGGGTACGGGTAGGAGCATTACGGGTACGGGTATACCCGGTTTTACCCGTACCGAACTTAAGTTTTGGCGTTACATGTAATTATAAGTCTTGCACCTTCAAAGACTTATCAGAATGGCGGTATCCAGTCTAAGTACCATATTCTTGTTTAGACCTATGTCCGTGCGCCTTATTGAGCTTGACATTCATTTATAGATGCTCAATTCAAAGTTACAAAATGGCTTGTTTCAATTAGCACAATCCAATCGTAGTGTTTTACATATAATCTCATCTCTTCCGAGTTTTAGGCCCGACAATCGTGGGTGAGAAGTCGCTGACGCCGACCCTGGCAGTTCAGTAGCCGTGTTTTCTTAAAAACAGGTTGATGCAGTTACAGTAGTTTAGGCTAGGAATAGTTGAAACACCAAGTCTGTCACCCCTTTCCCTCTGAGAAAAAACCCCTTCAAATAGCGGTAATTTGTTCCAAACTCCCTTGTAATGGATGGTTGAATAAATATTTTTTTTTATTATTATTTTTTAATCGCCATAGGTAAGTGTAATCCTTCAGGCTCAAAGAAACTATCGGAAAAGTTTTCTCGTTATGGAGTTAAAGGTCGTCTTCACTGGTCAAATGTTTAAACGTGCAACGAAAAGCTGAATCGTTGTGTGCAAATTGAAAGACGTTGAAATAGGCGTGCTGTCTCCTCCAGGTCCCCGAAACAAGTTATTATTTTTTTATTATTATTATTATTTTTATTATTATTATTATTATTATTAGGCCTATTATTATCAGGCCTATTATTATTACTATTACTGTTATCATCACCATTATCGTCAGACTATTATTATTATTACTACCACATGCTTTGTAAGACCATTGGACTGGTAGGGACTGTATGGGAAGTCCTATTAATTACGTGGCGGGTACAGTACGGGTACGGGTATACCCGCGGGTACGGGTCGGGTTGGGTAGTAATTTCGAGTACGGGTCGGGTACGGGTACGGGTAGCAGTCCTGTGTTACGGGTACGGGTCGGGTAGCAAATATGCTCTACCCGCAGACCTCTAGTGTACAGCCATCTCATAAACGCAGTTAAAAAGTATAAAGTATCCTGACTATAAACGTTTTTCTCATTAAGTAAGTTAGTGAAAATATCCCTTAATATACCAACAGCACTTTGGTGCAAAATCATTGTAGTCCCGCATATACCTAAGAAGTCAGCCAATGATGATTAGACCTTATATATCATCCTAGTGATGAAATTTTTACGCATCAAATTATCTGCGGGAGGAATGATACGGTCATGAGCCCGGGGGCGGAGGGAATACTTAGAAGTTTTAATTGGGGGAAGCAATTCATGTAGAACATGCCCATTATCCACCAGGATCGATGAAAAAAGGCGGGAATCAGCCTTTATGCATAGTTGCTCAAAAGACAGGGAATCTCCAGGAAGATAGTGATAGCGGATCAAGCGACGCATCAAGACTTGAAACCTGTCTTTGTCACGCTGACCCACGAAACCCCACCAGGCGGGTGATGCATACAGCATTCTTGCCAAGGTAGTGGCTCGCACAACGTCATACAAATGTAGACCACGCAAAGTTCGCAAAGCGTAAAAGCGTATGTGTCAACTTTGACTGTTTCGGGTAAAGGGCAAGAGACATGACTCAGAATAAGTCGTTCATGTAAAGCGAGAAGTACATCATTAAATGTGTGATAAATTTTATACACACAATCAATCACAAACTATTTCATGTGTCACGTCTTGGTTGGAAATTGCGTTATAATAATGGAAGTTAATTCGAATTAGAAATTTAGATATTTCCGTGATTTCAATTACTGCGCTGGCACTATTTGCTTTTCTTTCATTTATCATTGTATTGGCGGTCTTACTGGGACTTGATATAATAATTATAATCAGACTCGTTATAAATACCACGAGAATTGGACGAAAACTACATAAGAAAATCAACATAAAAATGTTGAGTTGGATGTCAATCATGAATGTTTATAGGTGTGTAAAATGATCTGCAGTTCACAGATTCAGTGTAGTCTAATCTTAATCACAATCGTAGACTCTGCATTTCTTTAGTGCCACAAAAATGAGTCAAGGAAAACTTTTTTCACATGTGCCCAAACAATGAACACCCTCAGACATTACTCCAAAGGCATTTCTAATTGCCTGTACTTCAGAAGCTTTAGTGATAGTTAGGTTTAGCGCATGTGCAGAACAGTATACGTAACAAGCGACAGGATTAGCCTGGCGAATGAATCAATGATGGCCTGAACTTCGCGTGAGATTCCTGACATCGAACTGGCACTGTCATATCCTTGGCATAGGCCTATCAGTTTGTTACTATTAATTCCAGAATCACGTAGGACGTCAAGTATTTGATGTGCCACACCGGAGTCCGTTAAATCATTGGCTCGTGCGAATTGGATGAATTGTTCCCGGATTTAACCAGTGAAGAGGTACCGTATTACAACAGTCAACTGTTCATGCCGCATTGCCAGGCAGCGTCTGTTGTTTCGTCTGCTAACACCGAGAAGTAACTGGTGTCATTAATTTTTTCAACAATCTGGCGTAGAATGATATCGCCAATAATTTTGATAATTGGTCGGTGAAACGTAGAGTGCATTTCCAGAGGTAGATTCTAAATGATGAGCAAGAGTTTGATCGCCGCTTGCAGCCTTAAACTGAAGAAGTGCTCTGTGAGATTTAATTCGTCTACGTTAATGTCACTGCTTGTTTCCTGGTCATGATACTCTGCCGCCATCACGGTGACCACGAAAAGGAATACCGCATCGTGCCAGAAAATGAGGCTTTCTATGACAGGAGCTAGAATGCGGCCATTGCCATCAATTTGTCTTTGAATGGGACTATCCAGTTGAACTATTATTTCCTTATTGGATTGCGCATCGCAGTAATGAAGGCTTCGGCTTTGACAGCTGCGTGTGCATGATAATCCCGACTTAAATGTTCGGTAACTTTACTGATCCAGTGGGTGTAACATGTAAACGGTGCGTTCACAAATAACCCAGTAGACAACTTGCTGTGACCGACTTCGTTTGGGGCAAACAGACAACTGTATGTGCAAAAACAACATTTAATGTTGGCGAATAAGCGAAACATTTATATTTCAGGATCTCTGATCTACGTAGCCGACTTGTAATTAGGCTACCTTTCCACGGTCGATGCGCGTAGCCACGTAGGCCTATATGATTCTGGTGGAGTGTAGTATTCAGTCAGAAATCGAAATTTGTCTGAATCTGCTAACTTTGCCCCAACATCAAGTCCAAAATCACTCTGATGACGAACATCTGTTACTGTGCTCACCCCTAAATCCCTGACTGAGCAAGTGAGACTGTGTTAAGTGACACACTTTTTAAATCCTTTTCGTTAACAACACTGCCAATAGAATTATCTGCAGTGCAAACCTCTTCAGTCCGATTTCCATCGTCACTGACTGGCTTTCTTATGGTGAAGAAATTGGTGTCCCGTCAAAAGCGCGCAGGACAAAAGCGCGCTCGGGTCAAATGCGCGCCGACATAAGCGCGCGGCGTGGATGGACCAAAGGCTGTAGGCCTACTATCACTTCGCACTTCGCCTAAAATAAATGAAAGCAATACCCACCTATACTTCTCACCTACATGGCACCTATTTCGCAAGGAGCAGGATCATGTAGAGATCATGATTGAGCGTTACCGCGCAGGATTTCGCCAACCTGAGGCTTCGAAATCCAAGTACGTACAACTCAACCGACGCGTCCTCGCTATCTTTCCCACCTACGGCAACGTATCATTGCTCGATTATCTCCGCAGTTTCGCCCATAACATCGCAATGTAAACGAAGCAAGCGCAACACACATTAACTTGCGAACTAATATCCTTCAAAACATTGATTAGAGTAGACTATAGGGCCTATTCGCAATTTAAACTTCGAACACTAGTAGCTGTAACTTAATTTTGTGGACATTTTATTTTTCTTTCGTAGTTCACGTTTTGGGCAAATTTGCCTTGATTAGATTAGACTCTTAGCAATATAATTTTTACTTGATTTTGGACATTAGAATTTTCTGTAGTTGTTTGCATATTTGCCGCATATTAGCCAGACAATTATACATGAGTTTGTTGGTGAATTTTTCCAGTTTTTTGTCTGTAAGTGTTAGTCTATATCTTGTTGACTGCGCGCTTATGTCGGCGCGCATTTGTACAGCGCGCTTTTGTCGGGTCGCGCTTATGTCGGCGCGCTTTTGTCGGCGCGCTTTTGTCCTGCGCGCTTTTGACGGGGTACCGAAGAAATTCAATAGACCAGCTTCTCTATAACGGTTCGTCACTTAGTTATTTTATTGAAGCAATCAATATTCAATCAATATTCGTTTAATTTCAAAATAATCCAGTTGACAAAACGCAACAGGTTACAAGTAACACAATTAGCTAAAAGAGTCAGTCTAAAGATGATAATTCTAGACAAATACAAGTAATTATAATTATAGGACAATTAATATGTATCTTTAAACAAGATACGTGGTATGTAATTACATTTATCATTGATTGGGAGATTAAAATTGTGAATTCTAGGACGCAAGTTATATTTGATTTGCTGTGTAGGTGGGAAGATTCCTCGGAGAACATGACATGAATCCCCACAAATAGCCCGAAATAAGCCAGAATCAGCAGCTTGGGACATATCTACAACGCTAGGGGTAGTAGACAAGAGGAAACCTCTACGTTTCATCCTATTTAGTATACTTTGTAATTTGTTCCTATCAGTCTCACTGGCATAACCCCACCAGGCAGGGGAGGCATACATTAGGTGAGCCACAGTGGTTGCCATAGCAACATCGTGCAACGCGAAAGTAGACATCGGCAAGGTTGTGCAATTGTTTGATTATCTAAGATAGAACTGCTGAACATATTTTACGATATCGTCACCTGTTACACTTTAGTTTAATGTCAACCTGTCTCTGAAATCTGACCTACAACCTTCATTAGCTTTCAGAGCCAGAATGATGGAAAAAATCTTAGAATTTCTCATCATCAATCGCCGGTAAATAAGTTGGTTTCCCAACTGTAGTTTGTAATGGCATTTTAAATGTTGATTTTTCGTCGATTCAATTCAACTTTAAAATTTAATTAAAATCGTTTCTTAAGTACACACGAATTAATATAGCAACAGTCTTTTGAACATGAAGGACTATACTTTCACAGCAGACCGACTTACGGAAAGACTGGAGACTGCAGTCATGTGTAGTGTGCATGTACAGCCTACACAGGACACATGGCTTGTAGAGAAAGAGACTGACTGCGACAGAGAGAGCGAGAGAAAACGAGACAGAGACAGGCAGAGACAGATAGATAGCGAGACAGAGAGACAGACAGAGCGAAAGAGATACAGAGCGAAAGAGATACAGAGTGAAAGAGCGACGAACAAATGAGATATTACTACAGGCGTTTCTTATCGCTCGCGGACTGCTTGCACTGCAATCCGCTAAAGGGTTTTCAGTGCAAGCAGTGGTTGGAATCATGCCTGGCTGCATATTGGTATGAATCCGGATGAATGTATCTTCATGTACAACTGAGTGGTCGTTCTACTGAGGGTCAAATACTCCGACACGTCAGGTGACCCTTATAGAGTCCTAGACAGACACATGATACAAAGGGCCACAGACGTATGTATGTGACCCTCTGTATCATGTGTCAAGAAGCATCCGTCATATACGTGCTATAGTTCGGACTGCAGATAAGTTTATTGTGTCCTTTTAAACACCATCCGTAGCCTAGGCTATATGTGTCATCAGCTGGAACAATTGGCCAAATTTAACTTTGAAATAACAACGAAATTTGTGAGCTAGCAGGAAAATCAAAGAAAGAGCCCCAAAGCAGAATGTCACAGGGGGTGCGTACACACCTTACTCCCCTGTATGGCTAAGCCACTGTTCTTTTCACCTTACTTACCAAACTAATATCCACCATAGCGTGATTTCTGTTTCGTATGAATGCCTTTGATTAATTATATAATTATAGGTCTACCTATTTTGTCCTATGCGCTACTTCAGTGCATAGTTTGTTAAGCAGTCAGCCAGTGAAAATTTAATGCCAAACTTTCCGTTTCGCTAACCGTCCGTAAGCTACCGCTAAGTGCAGCTATGCTCACGCGGTCTGTTTTAAATCTGTAGCGTTATGTCCTGCCAGGATCAGCCAACACGACCAGCATATAGACCCTTATATTCCAATTACTCGTGATTATATTCAACCAGGACATGATGTTTCAACAGCGTGACGCCATTTGTGTTCGCGTTTTAAACCAATTCGCCAATTCATAATCTGCATAGAACGTTTGATTTTTTGGCGATAGAGCTTGATCCGTAGCAGCCACAATGCAGTCGACGTTTAGATTAGTGAGATTTTGTACGTCAGCCTTGATTTCTCTTGCGTTCTACTCTTCTGCTGCGTCAGATGGTAAGACATTCGGAACATTAATTATAGTACATTCTTGCCCATAGTTGAAAATAAATAGCGCATTCTAACGAACGCATCGATAATTTTAGTACAGCCAAAGAATAACAGAACCTATTATATAGGCCCTATTCTATATCTGAATAAGAATTATCTATTTTGTACTTTAACAACTTCATAAAATGACAATAGTAGGTAAAGCAGCGGCACTAAACATCGGTAAAAAAACAGCCTCGTGAGATCCGGGAGGTCGAATAGTAATTTTTTATCTGAGGAATAGACTTGCTGATGTTCCGTACGAAATGAAACTACAGTTTACTTACACTCGATTCTTGAATACAGTGGCAGAATGAGCTCTGCTTAATAAGTTCAAATGCATGTGATATAATTATTATAATATCCAATAGATTTGAGATGTCTCTCTGTTTCGGTGAAGAAACATTATGTAGATCTCTTGTTTCAGAACGTTCAGAAGGTCGCTAATTATTGGACCTTCATCATACATACCCGCTTTAATTTACTAAACACAAGGCAAATGGTCACCTTTATACAGATGATGTCCAGGCTTATGTATATGATCCATCATCTGATCAACGCTCTTTAGTACGTTCTATTGATTGTCTTGTTTCTGATCTTTATACTGGATGTCGGCAAACCGACTCCGCCTAAATGCTAAAAAGGCTCAATTGATCTGTTTTGGGACCAGGAGACAGTTTGCTAAGCTTGACTTTCAATTACTGACTGAGAAATTCCCTGCTTACACATCCTGTTCTAGTATCCGTGTCCTGGGCGTCACCCTTGACTCCTCCCTCACGTTCACGGAGCATATATCTAACCTGACCCGCTCCTGCTACTTTCAACTGAGGCGGCGCAGAGCTATCAGAGTCAGTGGCGGCACTACACCAGGGCAAGCCAGGGCAAATGCCCTGGTAAAAGCCTTTGCCCTGATCGTTGCCCTGCCAGAAATTTTGCCCTGCCAAGGATTTATTTGGGGATAAACGCCTCTGCACTAGTTACTTGTATGACTGCCCTGGCTATGCCCTGGTAAAAAAATGTCTGGCGCCGCCTCTGCATTAGACGACAGGTCTCTCCCTCTGTCTTTACCACCATGATAGTCCATGCATCTGTCTGTTATCTCTTGGACTATTGCAACTCTCTTAACGTGGACCTCCCAAAGCAGCGTCTCTCCCCCTTCAATCGGTTTTAAATGCACCAGCTAGGCTCATAGCCCAACTCCCTCGCTTTGCTCATATATCCACATATATGCTTGAAGTATTGAATTGGCTCCCTGTTGCTGCACGCTTCCAGTGTAAGATCCTATTTCTGGTCTCCAAATCCCAGTTATAGGCAGTGCCCAGAAATACTTCTTTGACTATATGCGAAACCATCCTCATCTCGCTCTTTGCGCTCTTCAGATCGGCTTGATCTCTTTGTTGCTAGGACTAGGACTGCCTTGGTCCAACACCGGGCGTTTGCTGTTGTGGGTCCATCTACTTGGAATGACCTTCACTCACTAAGGGCTAAACTAATGACGGGGTTCTCTGCATCAGTCTCTCAGTCTTTAAACGTTTCTTTTCCTTTGGGCTTCCGTGTTGAGAGTTCCTCTGAATAGTTATTCTGCAACAGGCGCTATATAAATCTATAGATACGATACTATGGTATGGCTAATTTCTTAGTTAAAGAACCACAAACAACACATGGTTTGAACTTCTCTTGGAACAGACATTGCATTGACCCCTAAATAATAATGCATGTAACAATTATTATTATACTTATGCTGCATTATTTACACTGGCTGTCCATCGTGCAAAGAATTCATTTTAAAAGTTGTCTTGTAGCTCACAAATGTTACACTCAAATCAATAAATCTAGCTATCCTCCTTGTTCACCCCTTATGCCAATAAATGTAGCCCTCGATCAACAGATTTATGTAATCTGTAACCTCGCAGTAAGATAATTGGTCTTTTGGATTTTGTTGTTTGCTGGTTGCTGCTCAGTTCTGTACTTTCTATCAGTTCATTTATGTCATTCAGGTCTAACATAATTAATACAAGTCTTTTTCACTGAAATATTATTTATTTATAATTATTACTGAATATCAACCATAGCGAGACTTCTGGTTTCTATGAATGTTTTTTGATTTTATGCTTATGGGTGTAAGGGTGGATTGGTTTTAGTGGATAGATGTCATTTTATTTGGGTGGGTGGGTGGATGGGTGTCTTGAAATAGGTGGATTGGTGGAGTGG